>PYWC01000011.1:2936999-3000851 GCA_003182015.1 Tuber magnatum | reverse complement strand
CAGAAGTCCCTAAGTACGCTGACACCGCTCCCGGGTGTATTCAGGTACCTAAGTCCCTGACCAGCCAATTCTGTTCATTCTCGGAGCCTGTGCCATCGGATCTCTGTAGGTCAAGCACTTACTTGCCTGGTGGTTTCTACCTGTTCGCCTCCTGGCTACATGTATGGGTATAGGTTCCGTCTGCCATAGCTCATGTATGTTGGGTCGTTACATCACTCCCCTCATCTCTACGGTCCGTTCCGGACCGTTAGCGTCGTCCCTTATTTCCACGACTCGATTCCCCCAAGACCCTATGGTCCCTCGGCTTGGATAGATATCCTTGGTGGAAATCCAGAACAGCCTGTCAGCCTGTCCCTTCTAGCATCTCATAGGGCTCCCATGAGTTCTCCTCAGCCTCCTCGCCTTCCTATGAAACCAGGTACTGGACGAAGCATGACAGAAGCTTCCCCTTCCCTCCTCGGTACCATTGGCTGTCCACGACAGCTTCGCGAACCTAACTGGGGTCATTGTCGACAAGTACCAGGGTAGGGGCTTCCTTGACCCTGCCTGCTGCCGGATCCTCATGGTAGGGTTCGAGCAATGTGACATTGAAAACCAGGTAGATGCTCCATCTAGTCGGCAGTCGAACTTCGTTGGCCCGGTTACCCACTTGACCTTTGACCACAAAGGGGCCAAACATCTGGTGGTCCAGCGTCTCCATCGGATGCTTGCTACGCATGTTCTTTCGGTTTAACATCACGCGGTCCGCTTTCTTTGCCCGCCCAGGGGTCACATCCTCCAAGGTAACATAGTCTGATGGTGGCAACCTTTTTTGGTCTTGGCATTTCAGTTGCCTTTCCTGTGCTTGTTGAATCATTTCTGGAATCTCTTCCCAGGTTCCTTCCTCTTCCTTGATCAAGAGCTCATTGCTAGGGTGTATTCCTTGAGCATGAGACCAGACACCCGACCAGTTTGGCCTTCGGTTAATCCCCTAGTTGATCTCAAATGGTGACAACCTGGTGGATTCTGATGTTGAGGTGTTGTACACATACTCCGCAAAGGGTAACAGTGAAACCCAATCATCTTGTTGGTAGGAACAGAAACTACACAAGTACGGCTCCAGTGTCTGATTAACCCTCTGGGTCTGCCCATCAGTCTCAGGGTGGAAGGCAGTCGAAACATTTGGTTTCACTTGCAACAAGTGCATTAGACTCATCCAGAACTTGGATGTAAATCGGCTATCTCGATCAGAGACAATTGACTCTGGGAGTCCATGAAGGCGCCAAACTTCGTGCAGGAATATCAAGGCAAGCTCCTTGATCGGTACCTATGTGGTCAGGGGTATGAAAGGGGCCATTTTCGAGAATCTGTCCACTATGACCCAGATCTTAGTATACCCTTCAGACTCTGGCAGCGGTACAATGAAATTCATTGCAATCACTGTCCGCGGCCGTATAGGAATATCAATAGGTTCCAGCAGCCCGAACTTCTTGTGCCTGATGGATTTATTTCCTTGGCAGGCATCACATGTCCCTGTGTAGCCGCTGATGTGCTCATCTATCTTAGGCCAATAGAAGTTAGCCCTAACCCTGCCAATGGTCTTGCAAGTCCCGGAGTGTCCTGTGATTCGGGAATCATGTTCGGCCTTCGTAATCGCTTGCTTAAGATTCTGACCTTAGGGAACATACACCTGTTTTTGTCCAGGATTAATCCCGTTTCTATCGTGAAATGTCGGTCGACCTCTTTGTCACCGCCAACGGTTGGCTGCAGGATCCTTAAGCACTCGTGGTCCTTAGTTATCGCTATCCGCAGCTGATCTAAAAAGGAAGACTGTTGCCGAAATGCCTGGCACACCTGCAAGACTTGTGGTCTCTAGATATCATGTTCCTGGCTCCGAACCCACTTTCTGGGGCGAAAAAAGGACGGTGGTGGAAAATCACTCCCCCCTTCAGGGCGGTAGTCCCTACGCCACGACAATGCATCTGCCTTCTCATTCAACCCTCCTTCTCGGTAAACCACCTTGAAGTTAAATGGTTGCAGGAACTCCGCCCAGCAGTGTTGCCTTCGGTTAAGGACCAGGGTACTATTGATGTACTCCAAATTCATATAATCTGTATAGATCACCAGCTGGTCCGTTACCGAGCGTAGCAAATGATCCCATTCCTTGAATGCTGCCACGATGGCCATCATTTCCTCGTTATTGGCATCATAATTAATCTCCGCTGGGTGAAACATCCTACTATGGTACGCCACTGGATGCCATCTCTCATCTTCACAGAACTGGGAGAGAACGGCTGCTATTGCAAGGTCTTTAGGGTTAGTTTTCAGCCAGGTTGGCTGTTCAGGGTCAAAATGTGCTAGAATAGGTTTGCACGTGAACGCTGGCTTCAAATGGTTGAAGGCCTGCTCACATGCAGGTGTCTGCTCCCATCGGACATCCTTCTTTGTCAAGTCCGCCCGAGGTTTCGCCATCTTGCTGAACCCTTCTATGAACTAACGATAGAAGTTGGCAAAGCCATAAAGCTTTGAACGTCGACGACGCATGTCGGAGGTGCCCAATCCCTGATTGTCTGCATCTTCTCTGACAACATAGAGAACCCCATATTGGAGATCTTGTATCCCCGGAATTCAACCTCCCGTTGGCGGAAACTGGACTTCTCCATGCTTATACATAGTCTACCTTTCCGCAATTTCTCCATCACACGCCTCACCATCACGACGTGCTCTTCCATAGTTTCGGAGTAGACCAGGTTGTCATCCATGTACGCGATGACACCTGCATCCATGAGATCCTGAAAGACCTCATTTATCATGCTTTGGAAAGTTGCCGTAGCATTACACAACCCAAACGGCATGACCGTGTATTCATATAGTCCATATCTACACCGGAAGGCCGTCTTCCATTCCTCACCTTCTGCCATCCTCAGAAGGTAGTAGACATTCTTCACGTCCAACTTGGTGAACACAATGGCTTTTCCTAACCTCTCACGCAGTTCTTTCATCAATGCTAGAGTGTACTGGCTCCTCACCGCGATTTTGTTCTGCCCTCGGTAATCTATTACCAGTCTTAAGGTACCATCTAGTTTAGGCACGAAGAGGATAGGGGCTGCTGCCGAGGAACCGGATCGCTGTAGGTTTCCCGTTCGCAGCATGACATTGAGATATTCCCGGAGTGCCTTAAGCTCCTTTTCCGATCACGGATAGATAGGCCCAAATGGAGGTTGAGTCCTGGGTAGCAACTCGATCCTGTGGTCATACTTCCCTTGCTCTGGTAGTACCTTAATCCATTCTTGACTGAAGATATCCCCATATTCCTTATACTCTGCGAGTAGCTTAACCATAATGTTGGCACCTTCCTCATCGGAGAATTGCACAATTCCCAATAGGTACACATTACTAGGGGCTTCAGCTAGTAACTCTTCATCGGTCATGAACACTAACCGCCCCTGCTCCGCCAGGCAGTTAGCCTTGCAGCCATCCCAGCGCCAGGTTAGTGATCCGGTCTTCCAATCTATGTCGGGATTATGGTCTCTCAACCAAGACACAGGTAGGTACCCATCCACCTAAGTGTCCGGCATATCCGCGACTTCAAAGCGCATCAGATTGTGGTGGTTACCTATACTCAACTCTGATGACTTGGTATAGTGTAGACCTGATGGCGGAATGTGATTACCGCTGGCATCGCTTATCGGCACATGTACCTTCCTTCGTACCCCAGGTGCCTTAGTCTGCTTAACACATCGGCTACTAAGCACCGGCCCAGTACCTCCACTATCGAGTAGCAGGAGTGCTTCTGCCCTTACCTGTCTAGCTCCTATCTTCCAGTCCTACTTGACCCGCAGGTGGATAGACTTGGTATGACACGGCAAGTTGTCACGCTTCTACCTCTTCGCTTGTCGTGGTGACTTAGTCATCTTGACTTAGTAATTCCCTGTGGTCTCTTGCCTTTCGACACAAGAGTGGCCACAACAGGTCGGTAAACGTTAAGGGATTGACACTCTTCTTTTATCAAAAACCAGGGTGCTTACTATCACACTGGCATGATTTCCGGTACTGAACCCTCCTCAGGTAAACTTGAAAATAGCATCATTTATTTGATCAAGTCCCACCTGAACCAATTCCGCTTATACCAAACATAACAATTTCTTCCCAAGATGGGTAGAAGTCCGCTGTCGGACCGGTTCCAAGCGAAGCAGCCTTGCTTCCCCAATGTCCAGCATCTCCTTGAGCAGGACCTCACCCAGCCTGAACTGAAATAATGTCCTATGACTTGCCCATCCAGCTAAGGAAATCCTGAAACAAATAGGTATAAATAGAACAATGGAAATAACCAGAAATCCAACAAGGGAGAGATAGCCCAGCCTACCGTGCACAGCCCGTAACATCTACCTGCCCACACCTGCTGGGTGTAGTCAGTATCAGGGTTGTTTATGCAGTAGAAAGGTACTCACCCATCTCTGAAGCCACCTCCGTGGCTCGTGTCCATCTATCCCTCCAGGGTATACGGCCATGGGTTAATAAGGTTACAGCTTAAATAGAATGGGTTCTTACCTATTCCGATCCGTCAGTATCAACCTCCATGATCTGACGTGATGCCTGGTGGACTTCAAGTATCTTGGACAAGGAAGCCGGAGGTGGCGCTTCAATGCGCTTCAGCCGCTTGTCTGTACCTGTAGGCTCGCCTACTGGGGCTAACCGTTTGAACCCACAAGACTGTTTGGATGAACTAATGACTGGGGACATGGCAGTACACTTCCTCCAGAAGTGACCACTTCGTCTGCACTTGGTGCACTTACTGTGCTTTCCCCGACGTTCGGTCAAAGTCAACGGGATTTCCTTATACGCTCTTGCATACTCAGAAGTTGCCGGCTTTGCCTGTTTCCGCGTATTGAAATTAGTAGGTTTGGTAGGCCTCTGGCTCTGTCTGCCCAAACCTTTTTCTTTCTTCTTAATCCACCCGGAAGTCGATGACCTATCGTCCTTCCTTTCCGTTGGCTGTGACTATTGGACAGGATCGATAACCCCGTAACTGAACCGGGTGTTGTCTTCCTGCGTGTGTCCAACTTTCCGCAGAAGATCAAGGTAGTCGTTCAAGACAGTTGGATGGGGCTCTCTGAGTGCCGACATGTTCCGAACTTCCTCGGTAATACCTGACTGTACCTTGTCTCGTCCCTGTACTAGATCTGTATAGCTAAGCTTATACATGTAGTCAATTATCTCTTCCAGGTACTCATCAATGTGATGTGGCTTCTTCACCAGGTCTCGACACCCGAGAGGGAATCGGTCACGTTGCGCTTGGTCACCGCTGAAACTTCGTTCTAGTCATTCCCAGAATCCCTTCCATGTTCTCAACGGGTTACTGTTGTTAACAGGAACGCCAGTATGCTTGGCTGCCTCTTTGGTGATGTGTGAGTGCAGCCCGAGATACCATGTTAGGGCGGTATCTTCCACGATGGGGATCACCAGGTTTACCTTGTCCATATCGGTCAACCTGCACCCGGCAAAGTATTCGCACTTGACCTCCACCAATGTTAGGAAGCTTGCAAGTTCGGTAACCTTTGCCTTGATGCCGCAATACCACTCAGCTTCTCCGGCTTCTTCTGCTGCTGTCTGGAGGATGGCCGTGAGTTTGATCTGCTCCCGAATTCCCATTCTAGCTTCTTAGCACGGCAGTGCCACCGTCGTCTCTTCTCGTCGCTCCTACCATCCTTGCCAGCGCCGAGGAAGGGAGTCAAACCAGGGAGAGAATCGGCATTATCATCATCCAAACTGTCGTGGTCGGAGTCCCCTGGATCTCTGCCCCCTCCGGTTGTATCACCTCTAGGTGGTGCATTTCCCTCTCCACCATCTCTGGCGTTCCTGCCTGGTGTCTCCTGTGGTCTATCATACCTATCAAACCGTTCCTCCTAGCCATCCTGATTCCCATCCTCAGCGGGGTTAGCCCCTGATGGTACTGATGCCGGTAGGGGAACAGGGCGTCGCCCACTCTCAGGAGTTGCGTTAGGCGCCACCTGAGTTCTCGGCAGAAACGACTGTAGCTCTGGGCAGCTCAGGGGTTGCATCAGGGGGCCAACATGCCTCTATGAGCCACAATACCCACATGTTGGCTGTCCATCTCGTTCCTTCTGCCTTCTTCGATGCCTTACGGGGGTCCGTTGTTCCTTCCTGCACCCATATGTGTGGTAATTAATCGACCCCATACAGGTTTCTTCCAATTTGCAGCCCGACAGGCAAAACTCGTCTTGGCTGTCGGACTTGCCACTCGTGATTGTGGGGAGCACGGAAGGAGGAGTCGGTTTCGAAGGAACAGAGGGAATCACTGGTGCCCCAGGAACGGAGCGAGCAGGTGTCCCAGGTCCTGGGATCGGAGTCCCCCATGATGGAGCCATGGGTTCTCGCTCTTCCTGGCACCTTACTAGTTCGAAATGTCCAGCTGATGCTGCGCGCAGTGGTCACAACCCTGGGGCAGCCGACACTGCTGGCGGGAAGACCGTGGCAGTAAACGTATCAGGAGCGTGCATCGTGACGTGTAAAGGTGTAGGTCTTGGGGTAGCGATATGAGGTACGGTAGCTGTAACCGATGGTGTTGCAGGAGGGTTAATGGGAGCAGGGGTCGGCCGAGGAGTATGGTCAGGTGTATCTGGTGCCGTGATACCCATTGGCTGTGACGTTCTTTTCTTAACGCGATGCCCATCAGTTGGGCGAATCGCAGGACTTCCTGAACAACTGCCAGAGACCGAGGAGGGGACAGACAGAGAGCCTGTTGATGTTCTATTGAAGGACGAGGTATAGCTGTAGCCTTCACCCTTGAGGCTTTCCAACATCTGTATACCCGCGGGGCTTAGGTATGCCCTCCACTGTTCATCCGGGGCTCTCATAGCTAGTTCCATCCCAAAGTTCTCTGGCTTCGTGTGTACGAGTGGGAGTGGGGGCGCCGCCTCTATCATCAGTATGTCATTCTCAGCATCAATACTATGACCCCGTGTGAAGGCCCTTTCCAGCCCTGCCATATGATCCTTCAATGCCTTCTTGTCTGTTAACATTCGCAGGTATGTCTCCTGCTGTATGATCATCCGTTCCACTGCTGCCGTAGTAACTTGTTTATGGAACACCTGCTGCTGCTGGGCATTCTAGTTCTTTAGTTCCCGCTTCGTGTCCTCAATCGACTTAGATACCCCCTGGATGGTGTCAGGTTCGACGAACTCGCGGAAGAACTTGCTAAATGGTACCCCTTGTGGTGGGGGAGGGCGCATCTTGTGGATGAGAGGGGAGTCTTGAAAGAACGAAAGTACTGCAGCGCGACGGTCGGTAATCATAAGATCACCACATTCATCAGGTAACTGAATAGAGGCGGACTCCAGAAGCAATTGGTGATATTCCTCTTCAATACTGCAGACATCCGCGAAAACCGACACACGAAATGTGTTGGCAGAGTTCTCATCAAGGTCAAGGTCTGAATCCGGGTTGAATTCCATTCTAGCTCGAAGTTCGGTACTAGCTATTGCACTATCCACCCTGGGGTACTTGTTCTAGACAAGGTTGCCAGTTTTCACACAAGGTCAGCACCGAAGGTCGAAAAAGAATTAATCAGGAGGGGAGTTAAGCGAGGAGCTCGCTTAACGATATACGGTGACTGGGGCACCCCTAGGAAGATGCCACCCAAGATTCCGACCGCACCGAACAACTTAAAACCTATCGCCAAGAGTTCACACCAATGTAAGAGTAAAGTAGACAGTAAGACTTAATCTCCTTAAGCCTGACGCTCTACTCAATTATGGTCTCGAGAGGATTAATTGTTGGAGTAGGAGAGTTCTCGCATTGACTTTCAGGTAGTTTTATCCATTACCAGAAACTCCCCCATCAGTTTACTCCACCCATTCGAGCACACCCTTCTCCGCTAAGGGTGGTCCAACACGTCTCCTGGCACCCCCTTCGGGTGTGCATGTGTCGACATACTCTGGTCGGCATTCACCTTATGCAGTTATCGTTTCTGCGGTACATTTCCAATATGCCCGCCGGAGTGAAAACCTCTGCGTATAGGTGTCTTGCCAGTGGCTAACTGTCAAGGCACCTCATGAACTAGACTATCTATGACACCCTTCCCATATGCATTGATCTCTACTTGACTCCGGAGGCTACCGTGAGCAGTTTATCTATTTACTATTTACGGGTCTCGGGCTTCCACCGTCTTCCGCAGGGCATGGTAGTATGGGAGTGATCCAATGGGCGCTACCCATGACTACTACCTCGGATCTATCTTACCTGTGGTAGGAATCATGCTTTTAGTCTCTCTGCACTTTCCTTTCAGAGCCTATAGTGTCGGGGACACTTTCGGGCTTCGTAGGTGTAAAAGTCTCCCAGTCAGCCCGGGACCACCCGGGAGTACCTGCAGGACCCCCACGGTTAACACCTGTTAACTCCGTCAGCTTTGGTCCGTTTTACTCCGCACAACTTGCAGGAGGTACTCCACCTTCCACCCTATGCCGCCCTGTATATCCTCCGAACAGCCTACGGTCCCCTGGACGGCCGCGACGTATATGGTGTTGCAAGCATGTCTTCAAAGATTCCTCCTTGCTAGACTGCACACAACTACACAACCGTTCGTCCATGGCGTCCGGGCCTCAAGGCGAGGCCGGAGGGGTATGAAAGGAATGATGTCTTCCATTTACAGCTTCATCAAAGCTACATAGCTCCCCCAATAGCATTCCCCGGAACCCCCGATACCAGTATCATGCATGGCTTCGCGTGACAAACATTCCAGGCAATTTTCCCGAACCCCCGAAGGGACTTCGTATTGAAAAGTAGAGTAACTCAGGACTCCGGGCAGGGTAACTCAAGCCCCAAGGTATGGTAACCTGATCCCAAGGGTAGGGTAACCTTGTCCAGTGGACAATATAACTTTTCCCTGTTCCCCTGTCTATCCCGTCACCGGCGATAGACATTCCTGACCTGTCTCCAGTTTCCTGGCCCGCCAAGCAACTGCCCTTTCAGAAGTCCCTAAGTATGCTGACACCGCTCCCAGGTGTATCCAGGTACCTAAGTCCCTGACCAGCCAATTCTGTTCATTCTTGGAGCCTGGGCCATCGGAACTCTGCAGGTCAAGCACTTACTTGCCTGCCAGTTACTACCAGTTCGCCTCCTGGCTACCTGTATGGCTATAGGTTCCGTCTGCCATAGCTCTGGTATGTTGGGTCGTTACAACCATGGACCTCTACCCACCTTGGGGAAAATCATTATGTTTGGTATAGGTGGAATTGGTTCGGGCTTGAGTTGATCAAATAATCCGCAATATTTCCAAGTTTACAGGAGGAGAGTTAAGTACCCGAAATCAGGCTGGCGTTGTATTAAACAACGCAGCTATTGAGAAGATGAATCCCAATCCCCTGAGGTTTACTGACCAGTTGTGGCTGCTCTTGTATCGAAAGCCAAGTGATTAAACTTAGTAAGCCAAGATGACAAAGTTCCTGCGACGAGCGAAGAGGCAGAAATCCGACAGCTTGCCTCGTTATACCAAGTCCATCCACCTACGAGTGAAGTTAGACAGGAAGATTGGAGCTAGACAGGTAAGCGCAGAAGCACTTCTGCTACTGGATAGTGGACCTACTGGGCCCCTGCTTAGTAGCCGACAGGTTAAACGGACTCAGCCAGCTTGTGTATGGCGAAAGGTACAGGTGCCGACAGGCGACGTAAGTGGCAATCACATTGCTGTGTCAGGTCTGTACTATAGCAAGTCATTGGAGATGCGAATACGGGACCGCCATAAGGAGATGCTCTTTGAGGTCGCAGATATGCCTGATACCAAGGTGGATGGGTACCTTCTTATATCTTTGTTGAAAGACCATACCCCCGACATAGATTTGAAGACAGGATCGCTAACCAGGCACTCAGATTTCTGCACGGCTAACTGCCTGGCAGAGCAGGGGCGGTTAGTGTTCATGAACGACGAAGAGTTATTAGCCAAAGACTCTCCTTATGTGTACCTGTGGTGAATTGAACAATTCTACGATGAGAAAGGTGCCGCCCTTAAAGTATAGTTACCCCCTGCATATATGGACCTTGGGATATCTTAAGGCAAGAACGGAGTGAGGCACTGCCAGCGCGCTCCAAGTATGACCATATGATCGAGTTGCAACCCAGGACTCAATCTCCATTTGGGACTATCTATCTGTTATCGGAAAAGTGGCTTAACGTACTCTGAGAATATGTCAACTAAATCCTACCAACAGGAAAGCTGTGGTGATCCAGTTTCTCGGCAACTGCCCCTATCCTCTTCCTGCCAAAACGAGTAGGTACATTTAGATTAGTAATACATTACCGCGGGTTGAACAAGATTACAGTTAAGCGTAAGTATGCTCTACTGTTGATGAATAAACTACGAGATAGGTTAGGAAAAGATGTTTTGTAAACCAAGTTGCACTTGCAGAATAACTACTACCTTTTGAGGATTGCAGAAGATGAAGATTGGAAGATGGCCTTCTGGTGCAGATATGGACTGTATGAATACATGGTCATGCCATTTCGGTTGTGTAATGCCCCAGCGACTTTCCAGAGCATGATAAACGAGGTCCTCCAGGACTACATGGATGAAGGTGTCATTGGGTACAAGAATGACATCCAGATCTAGTCTGAAACCAAGGAAGGGTATATAGCGATAGTGAGACTGGTGATGGAGAAATTGTAGAAAGCAAGACTATGCCTAAGCATGAAGAAGTCCAGTTTCCACCAACAGGAAGTTGAACTCCGCAGATACAAGATCTCTGACATGGAGATCGCTATGTTGTTGGACGAGGTACAAACAATCTGAGATTGGGCACCTCCAATATGCGTCGTCGCTGTGGAAAGCTTTATGGGCTTTGACAACTTCTATCGCCAGTTAATAGTCACTTTCAGCAAGATAGCAAAACCTCTGACGGACTTGACCAAGAAGGATGTCTAATGGGAATTGACAGCTACGTGTGAGTAGGCCTTCAACTATTGGAAATAGGTGTTTACATACAAACCAATCACAAGACATTTTGACCCTGAATGGCCAACCAGGCAGGAAACCTACCCTAGTGACTTTGCATTAGTAGCTGTCCTGTCCCAGTTCTGTGAAGATGAGAGATGGCATCCAGGGGCCTATCATAGCTGGAAGTTTCACCTGGTGGAGATTAATTATGGTGTGCATGACAAGGAAATGATTGCAATTGTGGTGGCGTTTAAGTAATGGGATCATTAGCTATACTTGGTAACGGACCTATTGGAGATCTATACAGATCATAAGAATGTGGAGTACTTGAACAGTACCAAGGTCCATAACCGTAGACAGTAGCCCTGGGCTGAGTTCCTGCAAGCGTTGAACTTCAAGGTGGTTTATTACGAAGAACAGTTGAATAAGAAGACAGATGCTTTGTCGCAGCGTAGGGAATACGGCCATGAGGGAGGGAGTGATTTTTCGCCGCAGTCATTTTTTTCCTCTGGATAGTGGATTGGGAGCCAGGAGTGGGATATCTTCAGACTATAGGTGTTGCAAGTGTGCCAAGGATTTTGGCTCAAGTCTTCCATTTTGGATCAACTGTAGGTAGCAATAAAACAAGACCAGGAATACTTAAGAATCATGATGGCAACAACTGCCAGTGACCTGGAGGCTGACCGATACTTCATGAGGGAAAAGGGCTTACCCCTGTACAAGAACAGCTGGTATGTTCCCAAGGGTCAGAATCTGAAGCAGACAATCATGGAGGCTGAACATAACTCACAAATCGCAGGACACTTCAGGACTTACAAGACTATTGGTAAGGTTAGGGCTAACTTCTATTGGCCTAAGATGGACAAGCACATCACAGACTATGTATGCACATGTAATGTGTGCCAAATAAATAAGTCCATCAGGCACCAGAAGTTTAGTCTGCTAGAACATATTGATGTTTATATGGTGCCTTGGTCAGCGATTTCAATGGACTGCATTGTAGCGCTGCTAGGGTCAGAAGGGTATACCAAGATCTGGGTCATTATAGGCAGATTTTTGAAAGTGGCAGTCTTCATACCCCGGACCAGTGAGGTACTGATCCAGGAGCCTGATTTGATATTTCTGAAGGAAGTTTAGCGCCTTCATGGACTCCCAGAGCCTGTCATCTCTAACCGGGATAGCCGATTCACATGCAAGTTTTGGATGAGTCTGATGCAGCCGTTATGGGTGAAACTAAATGTTTCGACTGCATTCCACCCCACAACTAATGGGCAAACTGAGAGAGTCAACCAGACACAGGATCAGTACCTGCGTAGCCACTGCTCCTATCAACAGGATGATTGGATTTCGCTACTAACCCTAATGCAGTATGCCTACAACACTGCTAGGCGGTAGCCAACTCTAAGGACAAGCGAGTCTGGACTAAGGCCCGATAGGTGACGAAGTGATTTTTAAGAGGGCTCATTTAATGTGTCAACCAGTAGCGTAAAAGTGTATCATCGAACGAATATATTGACAAGATCTCTTCTCCGTCACTGATGATCTATAACGCATAGCAGGTACCGCGATATTTATAGTCCGCGTCTCGGTGTTCGCAGCATATCTATTCCTCCCACCTTTCCTCTGTGTGAACTGCGTAGACCCTGGGAACCTTTACCCCGCGTGACTCTGATTTCCTCTAACAGCGGGGAGGGTGTCCTACCCCTCTCCTCGCTGCATCGGTGCTAATCATAGCCGCTTGAACCCCTTCACCGTGGGAAGCCATTACTGGTCCCTTCTCTGCATACGGAGTGATCAGCTCCGGCGACAGATTTATCAATTCAGGTGGATTTCCCATCTGTCTGCATCAACCTGCAGGAAGCATGCTCTTATCTTATCGCACCAATGGCAGTTAGGCCTCGTTGCACTCAGGGTTGATATCTTCATGCAGTACGCCCTCATCCCACTCTGCCTTGTCATGCCTTTGAGGTGTGGGTGAACGATCGTCTCTGGGGCGTCGTTCCCTCATCAGGATTTTCCTCTGCATTCCTCCACCAACGGACTTGAAACTCAGTCTTCCTGCCTGCATGGCAGCTGGGGACTCCTGCCGGAGTAGCCGACCTCCCCCCAGTTGGCATCCATCCATTGGCGCAGCTGCGGGATCTTTGCATGCGTTTATCTCTACAACCAAACGACCGATTTAGTTCGTTCAACCTTGTCAGGATAGCCGCGAGTCCTCTCTTGAAGACTCAGCGAAAACTCCTTACTCGGCGGCCTTCGGTGGTGGTGTGAATGCAGGTTTGGTGCCAGAGTTGTATTGGTAGAAATGAACTCATTCCCCAAATACTCCGACAGACCCTGGGATCGAACTCGTGACCTTTTGCCAATGAACATGTGACATGCCCATTACGCTATGCCAGTTCGTCTTATGTGTACCACGAGCTCCCCTCTCTAAGAGTTTGGCCCGAATCTCTAAAACTCTATTTTACTAGCAGTTTACAAATTAAATCTTTTTCCGGACTCGGCAAGAGAGCGTGAAAAACCTGTGCGCGTTTACTTGGCCAGGTCTAGGAAAACCTTTCCTTGTCATCCTTCCTCTATATCCGCAGCATCACCAGGTTCTCTCTGTAGAACCCTTCTGCCAGCTCCGCCTGCATACCCCAAATGTTCCGGTGGCTCCCAGGTGTTTTCATCCTCCAACCGCCCCCACCACTTCACAAAGTACCTAAGTTTACGGAACCTCCTCATGCCTCCGTGAACCCTGCAAGTGTACAAAATGCCCTCGCTTTTGACTATCTTTTCAACCTCCCATTCCCAGTCACCATCTATCTCCTCTGGGGCTCTGGGAGGTTGTTCCCAAGCTGGTTGAACGGACATCCGACAAGGCTCTAACGATGAAACATGCAAGGCGGGGTGGACTTTTCCATGTTCCGAGATTTGCAGCTTGAATGCTCGGTTGCCCCGCTGCTCCCGGATTTTGAAGGGGCCATATAGTTTTGGGCTAAGCTTTTTGGAGAGTCGTTTGGTACGAATGTTCTTGGCGTTAAGCATGACCAAGTTCTGCGTCTGAAAGTTTTGGTTGTAACCTTACTCTCTTGTCATGGTACTATCACATTGCTACTCTGGTTGCTTTCAAGGTGGCCATCGGCTGTCCATGTATCTCCGTCATCCAGTGAGCATACGTGGTGGCTCCTGGATTTCGAGCTTCTTGCTCCTTCACCCACTCCGTTTGTGGGTGGTATCTATAGTTCGCGTAGAACTGAGTGAGTCCATGCGCGCTCGTAATGGAATTATTGTAGGCATGCTCCACTAACGGGAGCAGTTGGTGCCAGTCATCCTGATCGTAGTTGGCGAAGCTTCGGAGATCGCCTTCCAGCACTTGGTTGCTTCTCTCAGTTTGTCTGTCTGTTTGAGGATAGTATGCCGTTGACATCTGTTGGTAAATGCCTAAGAGTTTGCAGAGGGATTCCCAAATTTCTCCTGCGAACGTTGCATCTATATCTGAGATGATTTCCGTGGGTAGCCCATGTAGTTTCCACACTTCCGGGTGGAACACCTGGGCTACATCCTTTGCCGTTGCCTTTTTCCTAAGCCCTATGAAGTGGGCCATCTTGGTGAAACGGTCGACTACCACTATCACCTGAGTCTTCTCTTTTGACTTCGGTAGCTGCGTTATGAAGTCGGTAGAGATAGAGGTCCACGCCCCATAGGGTATTTCCAATGGCTGTAGAAATCGGTATCTTGTGTGCCGTGGCGCTTTGTTGTGTTGACACTCATCACATGACCGTATGTAGTGATTTACCCATTCCATGAGACCTTTCCAGTAGAAGTCCCTGGTTATGATTTCCACTGTCTTTTCCTGGCCGAAATTCCCAGTGACCTTGGAGTCGTGGCTGCTCTGAGCAAGCAGCCTTTGAAGAGCCCTGTCCTTTGGAATGAACGGCTATCCCTTGTAATACAGGAGGCCACCCGCCAAGGACCAGTGGGTCCGCATATCTTTTCCCTTATCTCGGAGTCTTTCCAACTCCTTTCTCCTCACCTTCCAGTCCTGGTCCACCTCTCCCTTCTCCTCCACCTGTCTCCGAAATTGGGCGTCAAATGTCCATGCCGCTGCCTTGATAACTACTGTATTGCTTAACACGGTTTCTTCCATCGTCAGAGCCTTGTGTCATCCCTGATCGCACTTATCGAAGTGTTGGTTTAGCCCGCTCTCCTACCTTAGTTGACTGGTTTTGGTCTGGGTTGCGACAACACTGGTCCACGTGCTTCCGAATCCTTCCTGGCCCCTCTCGGTGTTGTCCAGCTCCATCACATCGCGGAGCTCCCCGTCGTGAATCTTTTCTATTATGAGTTGCGCAACTTGCTTGCTCCTCCCCACGTGGTAGTCCTGGTCGTTCAGATTGGACTGTAATACCTTTATCTCACCCTGGGAACCTTTACCCCGCTTGACTCTGATTTGCTCGAACAGCGAGGAGGGTGTCCTACCCCTCTCCTCGCTGCATCGGTGCTAATCATAGCCGCTTGAACCCCTTCACCGTGGGAAGCCATGAAATCCGACAGCTTGCCTCGTTATACCAAGTCCATCCACCTACGAGTGAAGTTAGACAGGAAGATTGGAGCTAGACAGGTAAGCGCAGAAGCACTTCTGCTACTGGATAGTGGACCTACTGGGCCCCTGCTTAGTAGCCGACAGGTNGGTCATGTCCTGCCGCTTCGCTTGAGCCCCTTGTTGGAATTTGAGCTTCTGGGCGTAACTGCATGGCTCGGGCATATTCAGGTTCGGGTGTCCTCCGACTTGGACCAGGTTCCTCTTCCCGTCCTACTACTATAACCATAACCTGGTTAAAATGTGCAGGGTTTAAAATTGAAAGCTTCTCACTTTGCGCGGCTCGCCCCTCGGGACGGTACTCCAGCCGCCTTCTTAGTGCATCGGGTTTCCCGCCACTCGACCCTGGTCGGTATACGATTTTGAAGTTGAAATCTGACAACTTCTGTGCCTACCTTATCTGCCTGGCACTCCAGGCCTTGGTCGCGAGGAAGTATTGTAGATTCTGATGATCCGTAAATACTGTGATGGGTTCTCTAGTTCCCGCGAGGTAGTGACGCCATTCCCTGAATGCTTCAACTATTGCGAGCAACTCGTAATCATGAACGTCGTAGTTGCATTCCGCCCAGTTGAGTTTTCCGGAGTGAAATGTTATCGGGTGCAGCCTTTTTTCGATGAATTGTGATAGGATGCACTATAGCGCAAAATCGCTTGCCTCCATTTCCACTACCGTGTTTCGGTCTGGGTGGAAATGTCCTAGAATAGGTGCCATCATGAACTGTTTCTTTAGTAGTTCTAAAGCCTTCTCCCGCTCCTTTCCCCAGTCAAATCCCTTGGGGTCGCCTTTCAACAACTAGGTTATGGGTTTACACGTTCCTGAGAAATTCTTGATAAATCTCCTGTAGAAATTTGCAAATCTTATAAAGATTCGTATATCCTTTACGGACTCAGGTCTCTTTCATTCTCTTATGGCTTAGACCTTTCGATCACCCATGGTGACCCCATCGGTCTTCACAATGTATCCCAGAAACTCCACTGTTTTGGTGTGGAATACTGATTTAGTGATAGACATGGCTAAGCGGTACTTCCGCAACTCGGTTAATACCTCCTTTATCAACTTGACGTGGGCCTCCTCAGTCTCCGAGTTAATTAGCACGTCGTCCATGTATACAACTACTCCCAAGTCTAGGAATCTCCTCAGGACCACTTGCATCATGTCTTGGAAAGTGGCGGGCATGTTTACTAGCCCGAACGGCATCACCCGATATTTGTAATGACCGTACCGAGTGCGGAAGGCCGTCTTCCATTCGTCCCACTTTTTTCTGCATATCAGGTGGTACCCATCCTTGAGGTCCAACTTGGTAAAGATACGCGACCCGACTACTCGGTCTCTGAGTTCACTCATGAGTGGCAGGGTGTACTTGCTGGCGATGGTAACCGTGTTTAGCCCACGGTCGTCAACATATAGTCTCAGCCGTCCATCAGCTTTTGGCACAAATAGTATTGGTGCACCTGCAGGTGACTGGTTGGGGTTATCTTTCTCTCGCGCAGCATTTTGTCCAAGTATTCTCACAATGCCCGTAGTCCTTTTTCAGACAGTAGGCATATTGGCCCTCATGGGGGCCTCTCGCCTTTAACTTCCTTGATCTCTTGATCGAAGGTCTTGTGATTTGGGAGCCATTCTGCTGCCTGAGGCAGGAAGAGATCGGTGTACTCCTGGTAGGGTTTTGGCAGAGTCTCCATCACTACTGCCTCGGTGTCTTCTGCCCTGCGATTCGGCTGACGTATCTGCCTGCAGGGTCCGAGGCTACTGTCTCGTCCCACTCAATGCAGATTCCTTCATCTTCGGGTTCCAGGTGTTTCTTACACTACTCCGCCTGGAACTCCCACCTGCTTGCATCCTCAACGAATGATAGGGGATATTGGCGATGCCACCAACCAAATGGTATTGTGAAGTCATGGATCCCCTGGCTCATGACTTCACAGGTAATTGGTGAACAATGTCGGTTAGCCCCAATTTCTAGCATGATAGGGGTCGTATAGCACCTTCCCGCATTTTGGGATAGTGCGCTGTCAAACCCACTTATACTAACTGCTGTATCTGGCCGTATCCTTGCTAGCCCCAGTTTTGAGACTGGCGCATCTCATATGACAAAGATCTCCAAGCCCGAGTCTAATAACACGCAAATCGGTACTCGCCCCCCTTGTAGTCTTAGGTGGGCTGCAGCCTGTGGGCACTTGTAATGTGTAGGTGTTGGGACCTGAGTCTTCTGTCATTTTGGCTCCCCCGTAGGGTTACCCTGTCTTCGTTCACTGGACATTTTCTGGGCATTCAATAATCTTGTGTGTTTGTTATTATGCCCGCACAATTTCGGCCATTCAGGCCTCCTCAGACAAACGCGGTCCCTTTGGTGTGCGGCTTTTTTCTTATCTTCTTTCTATGGGTGTGAGGTGTTTAAGGGCCCACTTGATCCCATTAACAGTGAACCAGAAGGGAATGTTCTCGTCGTCAAAGACTTCGCTTATGGCGAGATCAAACTCAATCTCGTAAATGTGTGGGTTTCGTTGCAGGTAAAGTTGAGATAGATGGTGGAGGGCTTTTGATAACGGGCCCTTCAGGCTCCTTGAAAGAGGTGGTTGTGAGCCGCAGTAGTATAGAGGATATCAATATAGTGCTAGGCGGTAGCCAACTCTAAGGACAAGCAAGTGTGGATTAAGGCCCGATACGTGGCGAAGTAATTTCTAGAAAGACTCACTTAATATGTCAACAGGAAGCATAAAAGTGTATTGTCGAAGGAATATATTGACAAGATCTCTTCTCCGTCGCTGATGATCTATAAATCGTGGGAGGCACCTCGATATTTATATTCCGCATCTGGGTGTTCGCGGCCTATCTATTCCACCCACTGTTCCACCGTGCGAGCTTCGTAGACCCTGAAAACCTTTACCTCGCTTGTCTCTGATTTCCCCGAACAGCTGGGAGGGTGTCCTGCCTCTCTCCTCGCTGCATCGGTGCCAATTATACCCACTTGAACCCCTTCACCATGGCAAGCGGTTCCTGGTCCTTTCTCTGCATACGGAGTGATCAGCTCTGGCGACAGACTTATCAATGCACGTGGATTTCCCATCCGCCTGCATCAACCCGCAGGAAGCTTGTTCCTATCTTATCGCACCAATCGCAGTTAGGCCTCGTTGCGCTCAGGGTTAATCTCTTCACATGGTAGGCCCTCATCCAACTCTACCTTGTCATGCCCTTGGGGTGTGGGTAAACGATCCTCTCTTGAGCATTGTTCCCTTATCACGATTTTCCTCTGCATTCCTCCACCGACGGACTTGAAATTTGGTCTTGCTGCCCACATGGCAGCCGGGGACTCCTATCGGAGTAGCCGACCTCCCCCCAGTTGGCATCCATCCGTTGGCACAGCTGAGGGATCTTTGTATACGTTTTTCTCCACAACAAACCGACCGATTTAGTTCCTTCGACCTTGTCAGGATAGCCGCGAGTCCTGTCTTGAAGACTCAATAAAAACACCTCCGCTGACGACCTTTGGTGGTGGCGTGAATTCAGGTTTGGTGCTGGCGTTGTATTGGTAGAAATTAACTCATTCTCCAAATACTCAGCTCAACCCTGGGATCGAACACGTGACCTTTTGCCAATGATGATGTGACATGCCCCTTACGCTATGCCAGTTCGTCTTATGTGTAACAAACACCTTAATATCACAATCCACTGAGTTGTTACTATTTGATATCAATTCTAGGTTTAACATATGGACAAACTGGTCTGGTATAGAGTCTGACAATCAAGGTATACACTTTAGCTCTGAGCACTTCCTTAAGAAATGGGAAGGAACCTGGCCAGAGATCCTTGGAACGATTTATCGACTACAAGAAAGTCAACGCAAATGGCACAGTTAGCAAAGACTGTTATGATGCAACCATGTTACTGGAGAGGCTGTGGCCACTGAGCAGGGAATGAAAGTGGACCACATGATCTTGAACCGGCAGAATATTGGCGCGAAGTATCGGATGGAGAACCTGGACCACCAGATGGTCAGCCTGTTTGTGGGCAAACGTCCTGTGGGTACCCGTGCATAAGAACTCCAATGGCCCACCAGATACCGCAACCTTGCAGTTGCGAATGTGCCCTTGCTAGAACCATATCGTCAGGTTCCGGGATCATGTAGGGTCAAGAAGGTCCCTACCGTGGAACCTGTAGACCATGATTCAAGTTACGTTATCCAAGTCATGACAGACAGAGGGTGGTAAGGGGGAGCAAGGGCGAAGTTCCCGTCATATGTCGTCCAGTACCTGGTTGCATGGGACAGCTCTGCAGGTGAGGAGAACCCTTGGGAGCCCTGTGGGATGATAGAAGTGACAGGCTTACAAGCCATTCCGGATTTCCAGGAAAGGTATTCGTCCGAGCCCAGGGACCATCGGGTCTTGCGGGAGTCGAGTCAGAGAAATAAGAGACGCTGCTAATAGTTTGGGACGGACGGAAGACAAGAGGGCGGTGATGTAACAAGCAAGGATACAAGAGCTATGCCAGCTGGAACCTACACCCATACAGGTAGCCAGGAGGCAAACCGGTAGGAACCAGCAGGCAGGTAAGTACTTGACTTAAGGAGACCTGATAGGCCAGGCTCGGGGATAAACAGAATTAGCTCCCAGGGTACAAAGGTACTTGGCTACACACGGGAGCGGTGTCAGAATACTTAGGGACCTCTGAAGGAGCGGTTACTCAGCTATGCCGGGCAACTGAACCAAGGTCAGAAGTGTCTATCTCCGGCAATGGAATAGATAGTGTAAGAGGGTAAAGTCATCGTCTCTACCAGACAACGTTAGACCACCCTAAGGATCAGGTTACCCTGCCTTGGGGCTAGGGTTACTATGCCTAAAGTCCTGAATTACCCTGCTTTTTAATGCAAAGTCCTGTGGGGTGTTCGGGAAAAATGACTGCCACATTTGTCCCATGAACCCATACATAATGTGGGAATCGGGGGTTCCGAGGATGCTATTGGGCAAGCTGCCCAGCTCTGAAGAAGCTGTAAATGGAAGACATTACTCCTCTCATACCCCGCTGGCCGCGCCTCGAGGCCCGGACCTCATGGTGGAACGGTTGTGCAGTTGTGTGCAGTCTAGCAAAGAGGAACGTTTGCACACCTGCGTGCAACACCATATGCGTTGCTGCTGTCTGGTCGACCACAAGCTGTTTGCAGGATATATGAAGGGGCTTCCGGTAGAAGGTGGAGTATCCGCTCCAAGTTGCTCCGAGTAAAACTGACTAAAACCAACAGAGTTAACAGGAGTTAACCAGGTGGGTCCCACGTGTATTTCTTGGTGGTGCAGGGGGTACTGGGATAGTTTTACACCCACCAAGCCCGCAAGTGTCCCTAATGCCATAGGCTCTGCAACAGAAGTACCGAGACACTAAAAGCATGATATCTACCACAGGTAAGATGGATCTGAGGTCGTGGTCATGGATAGGGCCCATTGGACCACTCCTGGACCATCGTATCGTGCAGAAGACACGGGAAGCTTGAGAATCATAAATAGTAAATAGATAAACCACTCACGCTGGGTTCCAGGGTCAAGTAGAGATCAATGCATATGTGAAGGGTGTTATAGATAGTCTAGTTAGTCAAGTGTCTTAACTGTTAGGCACTGACAGGGCACCATTATGAAGAGATCTACGCTCCCGGGGCAAAATGGAAAGGGACTGCAGAAACACTAACTGTATAAGGTGAATGCTGACCAGAGTGTGTTGATATGTGCTTGCCTATTGGATGTGCTTGGAGATGTGTGTCGGACCACCCTTGGCGGAGAAGAGTATGCTCAAATGGTTGGAGTAAACTGATAGGGGAGTTTCTGGCATAAGATAAAACTACCTAAAAATCTTTGTGAAAACTCTCCTACTCCAACCATCAATCTTCTTGAGACCTTAATTGAGTCAAGCATCAGGCTTATCCATACCAAGTTTTACCATTTACTTTAAGCTTACATCTATATAAACTTTTTGCGATAAGTTTGAAGTTGTTCCGTGCAGTCGCAACCTTGGGATCCATCTTCCGAGTGCTGCCCCTATTACAAGTAAAGAGCAGCCTGTCAGTAAAGAGAGTTGCTTTTTCTGCAAGGACAAAGGACACTGGGCAAATAGATATCTGGCAAACCAGTGGACTACGGGGATTAGAAGATTTGTTCCTGGAAGAGGAGGTCGCAGAAATGCAATTTCTAGTACACAGAGTGCTAATAGAGCCCCTGCAGAGAGTGGAAGATTACTCTAAGCATGGACTGCAATGGATGATAAGTCAGCCACAGTGTCACGGTCGAAATGGGTACTAGATTCTGCTAACACTCACCATATGACCTCCGCTTGCGTCCAGTTCCAAATCATGACCCCTATTCATACTTTGATCCACATTGCAAACGGAGCCACTGTGCAGGCTAAGAGAGAGACTGATATGCTATTGAGTCTTGAGGTTGCGGGTGTTAAAAATCCAGTGGTATTGAAGAGAGTTTTGTATATTCTAAAGATGGGTAGTAGTGGTCTGGTATCTGTTAGCTGTATTCCGGCAGCTGGCGGAGTGCTTAGCTTTGCAGGAAATACTGTTAGTATTTTTTTTGGGAAAAACCTATTTGGCAGTGCCAGGTTTGAGCAGAATGCCTACAACCTTCAAATAGACTCCGAGATTACACAAGTTGAAGCTAAGCCAGCCGAAGCAATTGCAAAGCCACTCACACCAGCTGCCAAGCATGGAACGCTCATGGACTGGCATCGCCGTTGTGGACATATCAGCTTTGATAATGTCAAACAACCAGCCCACAGTGATTCAGAAATTGCTCTTGATGGAAGTCACACTAATTCTACAGGTGTTAGTTGTGTTTCAGCAAAACAAACTCGCACTCCAAATCATTTCACCTCAATGCACAGCATGAAGGCTCGACTTGAACCTGTTTATACCGATATTGCTGGACCTATAAAAACTGCCTCACCCAGAGCAACTTGCTACTTCCTTTTATTTATCGATAACCATACCAGATACACCACGTTCTGTACTCTCTCTCAGAAGTCCAAGACAATCTCTGAATTCAAGGAATACAAGTCACTGGTTGAGAATTATCATGTGATAGGGATCAAGGCTTTGAGGAGTGATAATGGTGGAGAGTATACAAGTCAACAGTTTGCTAAGTATCTTCGAAAGTGTGGGATTTCACATGAGAAGACTGCTCCATACTCACCAGAACAGAATCGAGTTAGTGAGAGGGCATATCGCACCCTCATAGATCCAGCCAAGGCAATGATCTTTGATAGAAAATTGTGTGATAAGCTATGGGCTGAAGCTGTTCATGCCACTGTATACCTGAAAAACCAAAGGCTAACTAGTAGCAAAACCTCTACCTCTTACCAACTATGGACTGGCCAATACCCTAATATATCCTGTCTTATTGCTTTCAGTACCCAAGTCTACCATCACGTACCGAAAGCCAACTGAAGGAAGTGGGAGAAGAAGAGAGAGGAGTGTCAAGTGGTTGGATATGAAGGGACAAACCAGTATTGAGTTCTAGTTCGAAGAAAAGTTACAGTTGTACAAGATATAATAGTTATTAAGGATACCAAGAAGGCTAGAGTAGCAGAAAAAGCAATAATGGAGGTTTAAAAAGTACTTGAGAATAGCTCAGAATCAGAAGCAGAACATCAGGAACTTAAAGTATGAACTGGTATACAAGATCCAGGATAGAAGGAAGCTTTGCCAGGAGCCCTGTTAGAAGCTATTAAAGAAGAACCAGTAGTTGAAGCAAAGGAGCTGCCACCAGCAACCCCATATTCACAAGAAAGATCTAAAATTTCTAGACCCTACAACACTGTGGCCATCTAGACCCTTGCACCATCTCGATCACAGCAAGAAAATACGCGAAAGTTTACCCGTACCTGATTCTACCATGAGGCCTTCCTTACTATCAAATCACTAGACCCAGATGAGCCTACCAGCTATACTGAAGCACTGAACTCAACCATGGCACGAGAATGGAATGCTGCAATGGTCGAAGAGCCGAAATCAATTACTGATAACTAGAGCTGCGAAATTGTTGATTTCCCAAAGGATCGAGTACTAGCAAAGTGCCGATAGGTGTTTAGGTGGAAGTGAGAAGCTGGAGGAGAAGTAGTAACATACAAGGCCTGTCTGGTAGCAAAAGGACTCACTCAGTGCTATGGAATTGATTATCTCAAGACCCTTGCCCTGGTAGTCAAACTCACATCTCTGCGCATAATCCTCAGCCTTGCTGCTATCCGGGGTTATAAGATCAACCAGAGCGATATCAAGACCATATACCTGTTAGGAAGGTTGGAGGAGGAGATATAT
This sequence comes from Tuber magnatum, assembly GCA_003182015.1. Lineage (NCBI taxonomy): Eukaryota > Fungi > Ascomycota > Pezizomycetes > Pezizales > Tuberaceae > Tuber > Tuber magnatum. The sequence goes on along the minus strand of PYWC01000011.1, from coordinate 2,977,036 downwards.
ATAGATATTCTAGAAGGTCTAGGTATAGGTAAGCAAAGTTCTGGTAGTGCTAGTGGTAGGAAGGTCTGCAAATTGCTGAAAGAGATATATGGATTGAAGCAGTCTGGTAGGATTGTGAATCAAGAGTGGGACAAGCACTTAGTTAGTACGTGCAGGTTTAGGAGAAGTGAGAAGGACCATGCAGTATGTTTGAAAGAGGATAGTGATAACTGTTGCTGGGTGCTAATTAGTGTAGATAATATTCGCTGAATTAGACTAAGGGAAGTAGTAGACGAAGCTAAAAGTCAGCTTGCAAAACAGTTTCCAGTCACAGATTTGGGAAAGGCTCACCACTTTCATCATATTGAAATTGTTCGCAAACCAGGTCAAATCACCCTCCACCAATGTGCCTATGTTGAGACAATTATCGAGTACTTTAATCTCACTAGTAAATATCCTGTATCCATCCTGCTAAACTGAGGAACCAAGTTGCATGACACCTCAAGTACTACTAAGCCAGAAAGCGAGATGGATGAAGCAGGGTACCAGAGCATGATCAGTAGTCTGATGTACCTCATGCTGTGTACTTGGCCAGAAATTGCATATGCAGTGGGAGCGCTGACTAGGTTCAACAATGCACCCACAACCAGTCATATGATAGCTGCTAAACACCTACTCTGCTAGGTCAGCAAAACTGCTAGTCTTGGATTAAGACTCAGTCCCTTTAGCACCAAAGATTTATACCCAATCCTGTGTAGCGATGCTGATTGGGCTGGTGATTTGGACACTCACAAAAAGTACTGGAGGGTATGTATGTGTTCTAACTGAAAAGCAGTTACCTGGGGAGGACCCTACACAATCAGTAGCTTTACAATCTAACAAGCAGCAACAAACTGTTGCACTATTATCCATCGAAGCCGAATGTATGGCTCTCACCCAGGCTCCAAAGGAGGCTATTTACGTATCCCGTTTCTGGGTATCCCGATTGATTGCCCAGTTGCAAAGGAATAACCTAAGTCTTGAAGGGAATACCCCAGATACAGGTCTCCAACCAACAAATATATATGTTGATAACTAGAGTAGCATTGCACTTGCATACAACCTCAAGTTCCACGCCCGTACCAGACATATTGCTATTCACCAGGACTTTATCCGAGCAAAAGTCACTGCCAGTGAAATAGAGCTGCAGCACCTCCACAGCAGTGATATAGTTACTGACTGGTTGACTGAAAATCTGAGCCGGGAGAAGGTGGAGGGGTTCCGGGCCGAGATGGGTTTATACTGAGTGGGAGTACCAACTGAGGACTGTGGTATGGGGAGGGTAGTACCAGAGAGCTGTAGTATGGTGGAAATAGGAGGACATGTGAATCTAATATTATTAGCAGTATTGCAAAAGGCGTGGTCACAGAGAGTACAAAAAGAGCATGGGATAGTTCAAAATTGAAGTTTTATTTTTTATTTTTATTTTTGTTTTTATGTTTATTTTATCTATGCAGCGAGCATGGGTCACAGAGTGGGAGTGTTGGAAATTGTGGCATCCTGCGTGGCATGCTTGTACCAGTGTTCCTTGTTCAGATTGTTTCTGGGAGGGCATTTTGGCTGCAGGCATATTTGGGTGCAGTCAGGCTTCAGGCGCAGTTTGCCTTCAGGTACGGTTTTCCGTTAGGTATCATTTAGCTTTTCAGTAAAGGATTCCGCATGCAGGTTTGCGCAGATGTATGGAAGGGCGTGAAGCCTATAGGAAATGCCAGATAGAATAGATAGGAATGCCTGAAGGCTATAGGATAGGCTAGAAGGTTGGATGCCTGGAAGACGGATAAGGGGAGTTTGTTTTTTCCTTTGTTAGCATGCTAGTCAGAGCAAAGGGAAGGGGTGACACACCTGGGTGATAGGCTAGGAGGGTATGATTGTTGTTGTTGATATATACTCCTGTCTTTACCGTTAGTTGTAGCAGAAAGAGAGAGGGGAGACAAGAGAAGAGTTTTCACCCTTGTAAGTGTGCGATCATGAGTAAGCGCTTGGTGTTTCATTTCATTTCATGGCCTATAACTTGTTTATTTTGACCGCTGCAGTATTTCGCTGCTCTGTATTCAAAAGCATCAACCATGGCATCCAATATATTATGCAAAGCTCTTAACTTAGTTGAAAAGGGAACAATTCATGCCTTTCTTGGTATTTTTCAAAAAGGTTCAACTATTAGAAATTTCCATACTTGCTCCTTAAAGTGGAGTTCTATGAACAATATTCCGAGCTCTTGCCAATCACAATTACTATTCTAAAGAGAAAAGGAAAGAACTACAGTGAGCAGCAAGAGTCTACAAGAACTGGAATAGGGGAAAGCTGTAGCAAATGTTAGCCTCAAATATCTCAGTTCCTACTATAGTCTAAGCACTAAGAGAAAGCTGTATTAAGAACTAGCCAGGTAAGAAAAGAGTAAAGCTTACTTCTGACAATAATCAAAAGAGCCTAGCCGGAGCTAAAGCAGTGAATACTTGGACTTCAGAGAATGTTGAAGAGATGGAACAAGCCAGTACATATGAGGTATAGCAACCGGAACCTATAGCGATGCAGGCAGCCAGGAGGCAAAGTGATAGGAACTGGTCTACAAGTAAGTAGTTGACCAGAGGAGAGCCAATGGCCAGGGCTCCGAGATGAACACAGATAGCTGGCAAGGTACATAGGTACTTGGCTACACCCGGGAGCGGTATCAGCATACTTAGAGACCTCTGAATGGGCAGCTACTCCACTAAGCCGGGGAACTGGGAAAAGGTCAGAAGTGTCTATCTCTGGGGACAGAAAAGTCAGGGTAATGTGGTAAAGACATCTGGTCTACCGGACAAGGTTACCCTACTCTCAGGATCAGGTTACCCTGCCTAAAATCCTGGGTTACCCTACCTTTCAAGACAAAGGCCCGTGGAGAATTTGGGAAAAATTACCGGAATATTTGTCATGCGAAGCCACGCATAATACTAGAATATGGGGTTTTGGGAGATGCTGTTTGGCGAACTATACACCTCGGAAGAAGCTGTAAATTGTAGACATTATCCCTCTCATACCCCTTTGGCCTCGCCTTGAGGCCCCAACATCATGAGCAAATAGTTGTACAGTTGTGTGTAGTCTAGTAAAGAGGAATCTTTGAAGACCTTCTTGCAACACAGTGTACATCGCTGCCGTCCGGTTGACTATAAGCTGTTTGCAGGGTCTGTAAGAGGGCATAGGATGGAAGGGGGAGTACCTCCTCCAAGTTGGTCTGAGTAAAACCGACCCAAGCTGACACAGTTGACAGAAGTTAAACATGGGCATTCCCAAGGTAGTCCTGGGTGTTGCCAGGGTAAGAGGGAGAGTTTTACACCTAACAAGCCCCCAAGTGTCCCCAACACCATAGGCTCTGCAAGGGAAGTGCAGAGGCACTAAATGCATGATTTCTACCACAGGTAAGGTGAATCTGAGGTGGTGGTCATGGGTAGCGCCCATTGGACGACTCGCGAACTATCATATTCTACAGAAGACATCAGAAGCCCAAGAATCGTAAGTTGTAGACAGATAAACTGCTCACTATCGCTTCCGGGGTCATGTAGAGATCAATCCTTATATGGAGGTTGTTATAAATAGTCTCGTTCATTCGGTATCTTGACTGTTAGCCACGGCAAGACACCAATGCAAAGAAGCTTTCACTCCAGCGCGCAAAATAGAAATATGCCACAGAAACTATAACTGTATAACGTGAACGCCGAATAGAGTATGTCGACACATGCATGCCCGAAGGGTGTGCCAGAAGATATATCAGACCACCCTTAGTGGAGAAGGGTGTGCTCAAATAGTTAGAGTAAACTGATAGGGGAGTTTCTGGCATAAGATAAAACTACTTGATCGTCTATGTGTGAACTCTCTTACTTCAACCATCAATCCTCTCGACACCTTAATTGAGTGAAGCATCAGGCTTATTCATATTAAGTTTCAGCATTTACTTTACTCTTACATCTGTGTGAACTTTTGCCGCTAAGTTTGAAGTTGTTGGTTGCAGTCACAACGTTGGGATCAATCTTCCTAGGGGAGCGCCTATTACAAGGGGTAATTTAGTGTGATAAATTCTGCCTTAAAAGGACTCACAATTTTCATCAAAAATAGACTCTTAGATCTACTCATGCCAAGGTTGTAGCTAGCCACCACAACCCCAGGTTGCTCCCTTACTTCCACTCATAGGCACCCCTCTAGAGTGCCCGACAGCTTAATGCCAATTCACTGCTCTATGCAAATCTCTGGCTCAACACAGCTTTGTAGCTCCAGACATTTGTGGTGAAACATAACTTTGTGGCATAGTACTACCTTGTTGTTTATCATAATATTGTAGTTTAAGAACATGATATTTGAAGTATATTGTACAAAGAAAAGATTTATTATTCATTCAGTTTATCTAACCTTATTTGTTACTTGATACCTGCAATTATCATCCTTGATCTTTTCTTTTTATAGGTTTGTACTGCCTGTCTCTCATTAACCTGAGCCTTGATTTCATCTAGAAATGGCTTACGTTCTGCTTTTTCAGCCCCTGTTTTTGCATTCTGCATCTAGCGCAGTTGCTTTTCTACCTTCTCCATCTCCATATCCTCTGTTCAGTTGTCTATTTCTCTTGCCTGTCAGGCATACATCACTCTACCTTTTTGCACTTGCGCTCAATTTTGTGCTCCCAGTTGTATCTTTCTTGCCTGATCAGCTGCTTGGGTATGTTCCTTGTCTTCAATTGCTAAAGCCCCTGCCTGGGCTTGGGCGAATCCTCCTTGAAGGACACGCGTACGTTTCTCCTGAAAGGTAGGTACCAACTCTGATACTTCACGCTAAAGGTCCTCCCATTGACTTTTAAGACCTGAAATTGCAAGTAGAGTGGTTCATGATAGTTCTAACTCAGTAACAATTAGTTCACTGCTATACTTTGTTGAAATTTTTGATTTGTTTCATATGTTTATTTACTTGATAACAAGGTGTATTTTAATACTTGGTTATATATTTCTGTTAGACTGAAACAGTGTGGACATTACTACAGCTAGGGCATTTATAGTATACATTTCATTGATATTTCATGATAATGATAGCAGATTATATATATGTTTTCTTTTTCATGTTTGAATTATTTCGGTTACATATGCATATTTTATGTACTCTTCTTGGTCATCAGATTCATAAGATCTTCACATATCTTTCATACCACTATGTGTTCACATATATTATTTCAGGTTTCTTTAGCAAGTTTCTTAGTATCAAACTTGGTTGTACTTATATTTTAACTATATCTTACCTACTTTTCGCTTAATTATATGGGGTTGTGCACACCCGTATATATGGTGGGTTATCGCCTGCCTCGTTTAGGAGAATTAAGAACAAGAACTACTACCAATCTACCTTCCCATATTTACCTCCACTTCGCTTAGCGTGCCCATAGTATAAACTTCATACTGTGCCCACATTCCTATCAGGAGTTATAAAGATTGTACCATTACAAATTCTATAGACCCTGTATCTACTTGAACTGCCTCATGTAGCTTTGGAATAACAATTTCTAGATTGTAAGTGATTACTCCCACGGCTCGAAATGCTAATCTGATTGTAGACTCTTCAAAGGTTTGATGAGGAATTGAGTTGATCATATCAAGAAATTCAGTTTTGTCAAAGTTACCACATCCCATAGGTGTTGCCCGCTCAACTGCCTCTGCATGATACTGCTTATATGGTTGCAATACTACTACATCTGGTCATTGGAGAGGATGACTAGTATGCGGTGGGAGGCAGAATACAACAATCTGCTATGCATCACAGTAGTTAAGAAACTGCTTTGTACAATGGGAACTAAAACTATCCAATAGCAAGAGTCTGTAGGTATTCACTATGCTGGGAAATGAACAACTTATTAAAATAGCCTAGCCATATCATAGTCCAGTTATCACTCCCATATCCGGTTTTCAGAGGTATCAACAAGATAATTATTGAGTATGCGAGTAGTTGTATACCAATGCTCTTGATGAATAATACTAGGAAGAATGATCATTGGTGGAAGTACAGTTCCCACAGTACTAATTCTGTTATAGACTGTAACTAATTCTCGATTAGTTGAGCTGGCCAGGTAGGCCTGCCTGTTAGGATCTCATGTCATGATCCATTGATCGCATTCAATCCCAATTTGAAACTCGGTTTCATTAAAGGTATAGATATCACCTGGCATGATACTGTATTTATTACATACAGGCTGATATCTTTATAACCAATTCCTTATGTTATCTGGACTGTAGGCATTCTTTGGATCTATATATGCAATGTGTTCAGACTGGGTCCTAGTCACGAAACAGTATGATAGAAGCAGATGACTTCTTGGTCAACAAGAAGTGAGCGCTGCTTACTAAAGGAGACTTCAAAGGGGTGTAATAGGAGATCAAAGAAGTAACCATTCAACCAAATATATTTAGAATACTGTCAGTCGAAATCTGATGTTTCTATCATAGAAACCAGCGGTCTTCAAATACAGCATATTGCTTATCTCCAGTATAAGAGATATTTCAAAACATTATATGTATCAACTCATAGCACATGAAACAATACAAGTATCAAGCAATACTGTGAAACCAAACATAAACATAACCTAGTACCCATACCAGTTATGCTATCCATTGTATGTTGCTTTCAGATAAAGCATTTCAGGTGACAACTTAGAAATCTGCAAGACCAGTGTTCACTGACAACTGGGACTGGAGACGGACAAGAATGGCCCAATTGAAGAATTGCATTAGCACAACCTGATACGATCTGAATTCTTGCACTGGTACGAATAGTATCCAGACAGTCTAGATAGGGGCAGAAAGCAAGCTCTTAGTCTTCAGAAAGTTTTCTGCTTGCTGCTGGCTGCTCTTGTTTTGATGGATAATCTAGCTAACTTCTATGTGGTTGGGTATAGGGAATTTCAAATTGGCATGCTGTAGCTGCAATATTTGGATTCTCTTCCTGGGAGGTAGAAACAGAGGCAATTGCAGCGTGTATACATACTTCAATATCTGTATATGATTCCACACATTGGCTTGAAAGAATAATTGATGCTATTGGTGGGATGATGGATTGTAGTAAAGAATATGTTGTATATGGACAAGATCAACTGTGATAAATATATGATAACAAAGTGAATCATAATACCATATTAATTTAGCATACTATACTAAACTCTAATAACATATTGAACTACAACTTGAATGTAGTGCTGTGCCACAAAGTTATATTTTGCCATAAAGGTGTGGAGCCACGAAGTTGTGTTAAGCCACAGATTTGCATTAAGCTGCAAATTTGCATTGAGCTGTTGAGCGCTGTGAAGGAGTGCCTATAGTTGCGGCAGCCAGCCACAATCTTGGCACAAGTACCTCTGAAAAGTGGTATTTGGACTGTGTAAGGGGGGTAGGAAACTGTAATGACCTATTATACATGAGTTATGGTAACCTGAATCTATGCCTATACAGAAGACCAAGTGGTCAACTGATAGGAACAGGCTGGTAACTAACTACTTGCCATACAAATAACTGATTATTTGAGTTCTACTCTAAGAAGACCAAGTACTTAGATATTTCAATACCTGGTATACACACAGATGAGCAATATCAGTATACTTAGAGCCTTAAGTAACCAAGTATCCTGCTAGGTTGTGTAACAGGAGAAAAGGTACTAGTATGATGCAAAGCGTCTCAAAGGGGGACCAAGGCTGTTGCATACTGTAATGCTACTTATTTATCTGGGTAAATGGTTACAAATTCTAGAAATATATTTTAGAGGTTCTATGTTCAACTCAGGCAACACTCTAAGTTTTGATTATATTATCCAATATGGTAGTAGTATTTTGAATCATATTTTGTATTTATATAAATATTCAGACAAAGGTTACTTGTTCATTAATACATTCTGTGCCATAAAGATTTAAATTTAAAATAATTGTGAAAAAGATTGATATAATAAGATATCGAACGTCTATACTACAAATACCATCTTTAACTAGAAAACCCAGAACCCTGGTTGATAAGTGGCATTACAGGATCTACGGCCTTGGTCGCCCTTTGAGACACTTTGTATCATAGCTAATTCCGCTAAAAGAGTTGACTAGGTAACAGAATAAAGTTACCCTGACATCCTGGTAGGATTACCCTACCTTAGGAGATGGATTACCGTGCCATAGGACTTGGGTTACCTTGTCTAAGACCCTGAGTTGCTCTACCTTACAGTCTAAGGTCACTTGAGTACTTTGGGAAAAATAACTAGAATACTTGTTATGCGAAACTATATGTACAGTCAGCCGTCAAAAGTCTTCATGACGTGCGGACTAAGCCACACCTCAAGGTACGTTCGCACTACCATGGTTGTGTAAATTGTATCGTACTATCGTTTACCAATTCATAGCGATAGCTTACCAACCAGGAACTCCGTGCGGCAGACATCAGAAGTTCTTGAAGGCATGATAATGGCCTTCTTTTGGTGTTTTCATAATTATTCTTTTGTTGCAAGACTGCTGGAGAGATCAGAGAGTACGGTATAGTCATTTCTGAAGCGGATCTGGGAACGCGGACCTATTGACAACTTACCTCGCTCCGGAAGACCTTCAAAACTCAGTAGCTGTAATAAAAGATATATCAAACCTGCCTGGAAAAGAGATCCCTTCCAAACTAAGCAGGAGGTCTGTGTCTGAGAATTGTCAATTGGTCTAATTGCTAATGCCAGTGTGTTAATTTCGTAGCTTTACCACAGTGTCTGTCCACATGTTAGTATGTCAACTCTTGATTGGTATCTACATAGCCAGAATCTCCAGAAATGGCTTGCCCAGCACCGTGTGAAGCTCACTGAAGAGCATGCTGCTAAAATACTCCCATGGGCGATAGACCACAGAGACTGGACTCTTAAGCACTAGTATCGTGTGATTTGGATCAATGAGTGTACAGTGGAAAAAGCTAAACCAGCACGCCAGCGCTAGGTATTTTGGCACCCATGGGAGAAGTGTCTGCCAGAGTGCTGTGACCCTAAGCCAAAGCATAAAAGGGCTTCATTGATGGTTTGGGCTTGCTTTTGTGGATTGGAACGGGGGAAGCTTCATTGTCTCAGTAACAAAAAGACTATGAATATGGAGTACTATATTGGGATTCTATAACACCGACTTATTCCCTTCTGGCACTACCTATTGGATATAGATCTAGAGCCTATATTTATACAGGATGGGGCATGAGTGCATACAGCAAGGGTATCTATGGCATTTTTTGCAGACCATGATATTATCCTATACAACCAGCCACTGTACTCTCCTGATCCCAACCCTATCGAAGACATCTGGGTTCCCATGAAGTGCAGAATAGACCAAAGACACGCTCATGTTGTGAACCTGGCAGGATCTCAGGAAACAACCCAAAAGGGATTAGCTGGAATATTGCCCACAGTATGGGAGGAGGTACCCGAATGTTTTTTTGAATCATTGCTGGATTCAAAGCCGGACAGGGTACAGTTGGTTATCGAGGCCAAGGGATAGTATACGAAATACTAGGGGTAGCATGCTCAATCAGGGGGTTTTTTTTGATTGTATGGCTCAGGTACTACAGCAAGGGGAGGTGGAAACATCTGATTATGTAATTAGGCTTGACGGGATCCCGAAGACTTTTGACAGGTGACTGCAGGTACCCAATCGGACAGACTCTAAGACACTATAGGTTGAGCTATAGAGCTTCAAAGAGACTGTAACTTGGAAAAATTATTCCTCCAATACCTCTCTGGCTCTGCCTTTAGTTCTGGATACTATGTGCAATTGGTTGTGTAGTTGTATACAAGGTAGAAAAAAGTAACATTTGTAAATACTTGTGTAATACTATAGACGCTGTGGCTATCTCTCTAACTGTAAGCTGTTTGCAGGATATATAAGAAGGCATAGGTGATAAGGTGAAGTACTATCTCCAAGTTGTACAGAATAAAACAGACCAGAATTTACAGATATGGCAGGAGTGAACTGCAAGGGTCCTTGGAGTCATCCCTGGTAGTAAGAGGGATAACCCATGGAGAATTATACCTATCAAGTCTAAACATACCCCTATACTATAGCCTCTGGAATAGAAGTTTGAGGACACTAAAGGCATGATCCTTATCACAACTGAGGTAGTTTCAGTTGTAAGGGTTATGAGTAGTACCTATTGGATTCCTATATTCAATGCCCTACTATGGGAGTCTCCATAGAGCCTTCGCTCAACAGAGGTAGATAGAACACATAGTCCAAAACAGCCAATAAGGACTTGTATAGATGAACTACATATGGGAAAGTGTTCACAAAGTAGTGGGCTCTCCCAGGTGTCTTGATAGTTAGCTACTAACAAAGCACCAATCTGAAGACATTTTCACTCCAGCAGCCATAATGGAAATATGCCACAGAAACTACCTGTAGAAGAAGATTATCGACTGGAGTGTGTCAACACATGCATACTTACAGGAATGTGGAAGAAGTGGCAAACAACGCTTGGTGGAGAAGTGTGTGACTAAACAGTTGAAGTAAACTGATGGGGTTGTTTCTGGTATAAATTCTGACTACTTAATTCTATATAAGAACTCACCTACTCCAACACATTTAATATCCTCTCAAGTCCTTAATTGAGTAAAGTGTTCGGCTTAAGAATATGTGTTTTTGCTATTACTTTACTCGTATATTTGTATATGAACTTTTAGTGATAAGTTGGAAGTTGTTAGATGTACTCATAATCTTTGGATCCATCTCTCTAGAGGTGCCTCAACTACATTGAGCGCCTGGAATATAAACAGATTCTGAAACAACAGATAGAGCAGAGAAAGACAATAATCGACACCTAATAGGCAGTTTAAGTATGCAATTGAGATAGCTGAGATAAGTCACAATCTACGAAGATTGTTTTAGATATTTTCTAGATATGTACTAGTCTGTCACTCGAGTTATTTAATCGTGAACAAATAAGTTTCAACAAGATACTGGAATCCAGGAGACATCTAATATTAGAGAGCATCAGTAGTCTAAATATTTCCTGCTGTGTCTCATCTGGTTTGGATAATTCAGAGCATAGGGAGAGAATGCCTATAGATAGTTGCTAGGAAGTAAATTTTAAAACTATAGGAGGAATGCAATTAGCATCTAGACATAGAGATAGATCACAGGGATATTCAAATATGTTATCGGATCTGACAGCCGTTGGGTTCACAAATAGCAACTAATATACTTTCGGGGCCACCGGACCGAGGTATAGTGGCATTTGTAACGTGTTTAGACCAGGGTCCTATTCACATGGTGGTAGGATAGGAGCGAATGCCTTCTTTATCAACTAAAAGAGAACACGGGTAACAAATGAAGTCTTCAAGAGGGCCCAATAGGGAATCAAAAAAGTAACTATTCAACCAAGTATATTAGAAAAACTGTTGGTTGAAGTTTGCTGTTTTAATTGCAGAATTTGGCAGTTGTTAAATACAACTTATCCCTTATATCCAGTATAACCAATATTGTAAATCCTTTTATATATCCAGTAATAGCACAAGAAATAATACAAGAATCAAATAAGACTGTGAAACCAAGCATAAAACATTGTGTGTATCTAGTAATACACTGGGAACAATACAAGTATCAAATAATACTGTAAAACCAAACATGTTATATTGTATGTATCAAATGATACGCGCGAAACAATACCAGTATCAACTGATAGAATGGAACCAAATATAAAACATTGTGTATACTATGTGATACATATGAAACAATACCAGTATATAGTAACACTGTAAAACTAAACATAGAATATAACCAAGTACCGGCACTGGTGACAGTATTAGTTTCTGGTTGGATATAAAAGAATAGAGGGTTGGATGGTTGCTTAACGAGTGTAAATGGGGCACCCCAAGGAAGATGGATCCCAAGGTTGCGACTGCACCAAACAACTTCAAACTTATCACCAAATGTTCACCCAAATATAAGAGTAAAGTAAACCGTGAAACTTAATATCGTCAAGCCTGATGCTTCACTCAATTAAGCTCTCGAGAGGATTGATTGTTGGAGTAGGAGAGTTCTCGCATAGACTTTCAGGTAGTTTTATCTTCTGCCTGAAACTTCCCTATCAGTTTACAAGAACTATTTGAGCACAACCTTTTACCCTAAGGGCAGTCTGACACATGTCCTAGCTGTAACGGGGGCACCCCTAGGAAGATGGATCCCAAGGTTGCGACCGCACCAAACAACTTCAAACTTATCGCCAAAAGTTCACACAGATGTAAGAGTAAAGTAGACGGTAAAACTTAATATCGTTAAGCCTGACGCTTCACTCAATTAAGGTCTCGAGAGGATTGATTGTTGGAGTAGGAGAGTTCTCGCATAGACTTTCAGGTAGTTTTATCTTATGCCAGAAACTCCCCCATCAGTTTACTCCAACTATTCGAGCACACCCTTCTCCGCTAAGGGCGGTCCGACACGTCTCCTGACACCCCCTTCGGGCATGTATGTGTCGACCCGCTCTAGTCGGCGTTCACCATATGTGCATATCGTTTCTGCGGCGCATTTCCATTCTGCCCGCCGGAGTGAAAACCTCTGCGCATCGGGGACTTGCCAGTGGCTAACTGTCAAGACCCCTTGCTGAACTAGACTATCTATGACACCCTTCCCATGCGCGTTGATTTCTTCTTGACGCCGGAAGCTACCGTGAGCGGTTTATCTATCTACTATTTACGAGTCTCGGGCTTCCGGTGTCTTCCGCAGGGTACGGTGGTCCAGGAGTGATCCAATGGGCGCTACCCACGACCACTACCTCGGATACACCTTACCTGCGGTAGGAATCATGCTTTTAGTGTCTCTGCACTTCCCTCTCAGAGCCTATGGCGTTGGGGACATCCTTGGGCGTGGTAGGTGCAAAACGTTCCCAGTCGTCCCGGCACCACCCGGGACTACCTTCGGGACCCCCACGGTTAACTCCCGTTAACTCCGTCAGTTTTGGTCCGTTTTACTCCGAACAACTTGGAGGAGGTACTCCACCTTCCACCCTATGCCCCCTTATATATCCTGCGAACAGCTTACGGTCGACCGGACGGCAGCAACGTATACGGTGTTGCAAGCAGGTCTCCAAAGATCCTCCTTTGCTAGACTGCACACAACTACGCAACCGTTTGCCCATGACGTCCGGGCCTCAAGGCGGGGCCGGAGGGGCATGATAGGAATAATGTCTTCAATTTACAGCTTCTTCGTAGCTGCGTAGCTCGCCCAATAGCATCTCCCGGAACCCCAGATTCCAGTATTATGCATGGTTTCGTGTGACAAACATTCCAGTCATTTTTCCCAAACTCCCCGAGGGACTTCGTATTGGCAGGTAGGGTAACTCAGGCCCTTGAACAGGGTAATCCAAGCCTCAAGGCAGGGTAACCCTGTTCTGAGGGTAGGGTAATCTTGTCCGGTGGACAAGTGGATTTTCTCCTGTTACCCTATCTATCCCACTTCCGGGGATAGACACACTCGGCCTTTCTCTAGTTACCCAGCCTAGCTGTGTATTGGCCCTTCATAGGTCCCTAAGTACGCTGACACCAACCTTGGGCGTAGCCATGTACCTAAATACTTGTGTCCACTAAGTCTGCTCATCTCGGAGCCCGGGCCATCGGGTCTCCGTAGGTCAAGTACTCACTTGCCTGCCGGTTCCTACCAGTTCGCCTCCGGGCTACCTGTATGGGTGTAGGTTCCGGCTGCCATAGCTCATGTATGCTGGGTCGTTACATCACTCCCCTCTTCTCTACGGTCCGTCCCGGACCGTTTAGCGTCGTCTTTTGTTTCCACGACTCGATTCCCCCAAGACCCGATGGTCCCTGGGCTTGGACGGATATCTTTGGTGGAAATCTAGCATGGCCTGTAAGCCTGTCCCTTCTAGCATCTCATAGGGCTCCCATGAGTTCTCCTCAGCTCCATAGCCTTCCCATGAAACCAGGTACTGGACAAAGCGCGACGGAAACTTCGCCTTTGTTCCACCATACCAGCGACTGTCCACAACAGCTTCGATGACGTAACTGGGCTCATTGTCCACGAGCTCTGGGGTAGGGATCTCCTTGATCCTACCCGATTCCGGATCCTCGCGATAGGGTTCCAGCAGCGTGACATTGAAAACCGGGTGGATGCTCCATCGGGTGGGCAATTGGAGTTCGTATGCTCGGGTACCCACCCGACGTTTGACCACGAAAGGGCCAAACATCCGGTGGTCCAGCTTCTCCATGGGACGCTTGGTGCGGATGTTCTTCCGGTTCAACATCACGCGGTCCGCTTTCTTAGCCCGCCCAGCAGCCACATCTTCCAAGGTAACATAGTCCGGGGATGGCAGCCGTTTCTGGTCATGCCATTTCCGCTGCCTTTCCTGTGCCCGTTTAATCGTTTCTCGAATCTGTTGCCAGGTTCCTTCCCATTCCTTAACCAAGAGTTCACTACTTGGGTGTATCCCTTGGTTGTCAGACACAACACCCGACCAGTTTGTTCGTGGGTTGAACCCATAGTTGATCTCAAATGGTGACAACCTGGTGGATTCTGATGTTGAGGTGTTATACGCATACTCCGCAAGGGGTAGCAGCGAGACCCAGTCATCCTGTTGATAGGAGCAGTAACTACGCAGGTACTGCTCCAGTGTCTGATTAACCCTCTCGGTTTGCCCATCAGTCTCTGGGTGGAATGCAGTCGAAACGTTTAGTTTCACTTGCAGCAAGTGCATCAGACTCATCCAGAACTTGGATGTGAATCGGCTATCTCGGTCGGAGATGATTGACTCTGGCAGTCCATGAAGGCGCCAAACCTCCTTCAGGAATATCAAGGCAAGCTCCTTGATAGGTACCTCAGTGGTCAGGGGTATGAAATGGGCCATTTTCGAAAACCTGTCTACTATGACCCAGATCTTGGTATACCCTTCGGACTCTGGCAGCGCGACAATGAAATCCATTGAAATTGCTGTCCAAGGCCGCATAGGAACATCGATAGGTTCCAGCAGCCCGAACTTCTTGTGCCTGATGGATTTATTTCTTTGGCATGCATCACATGTCCGCACATAGTCAGTGATGTGCTCATCCATCTTAGGCCAGTAGAAGTTAGCCCTCACCCTGCCAATGGTTTTGTAAGTCCCGAAGTGTCCCGCGATTCGGGAGTCATGTTCTGCCTTCATGATTGTCTGCTTCAGATTCTGACCCTTGGGAACATACCACCTGTTCTTGTACAGGAGTAAGCCCTTTTCCGTCGTGAAATGTCGGTCAACCTCTTTGTCACCTGCAGCTGTTGCCTTCAGGATCCTTAAGTACTCCTGGTCTTCGCTTATCGCTACCCGCAACTGATCCAAAAAGGACGACTTGAGCCGAAATCCCTGGCACACTTGCAACACCTGTGGTCGCAAGATGTCCCGTTCCTGGCTCCCGACCCACTGTCCGGGGCGAAAAAACGACTGTGGCGGAAAATCACTCCCCCCTTCAGGGCGGTAGTCCCTACGCCGCGACAAAGCATCCGCCTTCTCATTCAACCGTCCTTCTCGGTAAACCACCTTGAAGTTAAATGGTTGCAGGAATTCAGCCCAGCGGTGCTGCCTTCGGTTAAGGACCTTGGTACTATTAAAGTACTCCAAGTTCTTATGATCCGTATAGATCACCAATTGGTCCGTTACTGAGCGCAGCAGATGATCCCATTCCTTGAATGCCGCCACGATGGCAGTCATTTCCTTATCATGGACATCATAATTGATCTCTGCTGGGTGAAACTTCCTACTATGGTAGGCCACCGGATGCCATCTCTCATCCTCACATAACTGGGAGAGAACGGCTCCTAATGCAAAGTCACTAGCGTCGGTTTCTAGCCGTGTTGGCCGTTCAGGGTCAAAATGTGCTAGGATAGGTTTGGACGTGAACGCTTCCTTTAAATGATTGAAGGCCTGCTCACATGCAGGTGTCCATTCCCATCGGACATCCTTCTTTGTCAAGTCCGTGAGGGGTTTCGCTATCTTGCTGAACCCTTCTATGAACCGACGATAGAAGTTGGCAAAGCCCATAAAGCTTTGAACGTCGACGACGCATGTCGGAGGTGCCCAGTCTTTGATTGTCTGCACCTTTTCCGACAACATAGAGATCCCCATATCGGAGATCCTATATCCGAGGAATTCAACCTCCCGTTGGTGGAAACTGGACTTCTTCATACTTACACATAGTCTAGCTTTCCGCAATTTCTCCATCACACGCCTTACCATCGCGACGTGCTCTTCCATAGTTTCGGAGTAGATCAGGATGTCGTCCATGTATGCGATGACTCCTTCATCCATAAGATCCCGAAAGACCTCATTTATCATGCTCTGGAAAGTTGCCAGGGCATTACATAACCCAAACGGCATGACCGTGTATTCATACAGTCCATATCTGCACCGGAAGGCCGTCTTCCATTCCTCTCCTTCTGCCATCCTCAGAAGATAGTAGCCGTTTTTCAAGTCCAACTTAGTGAACACAACGGCTTTTCCTAACCTATCTCGCAGTTCATTCATCAGCGGTAGAGGATACTTGCTCTTCACCGTGATTTTGTTCAGCCCTCGGTAATCTATTACCAGTCTTAATGTACCATCTGGTTTTGGCACAAAGAGGATAGGGGCTGCTGCTGAGGAACTGGATCGCCGTAGCTTCCCCGTTCGCAGCATGTCATTGAGATATTCCCGGAGTGCCTTAAGCTCCTTTTCCAATAACGGATAGATAGGCCCAAACGGAGGTTGAGTCCCGGGTAGCAACTCGATCGTGTGGTCATACTTTGAGTGCTCCGGCAAGGCCTCAATCCGTTCTTGACTGAAGATGTCCCCGTAGTCCTTATACTCAGGGAGTAGCTTGACAGTAATGTCAGCACCTTCCTCATCGGAGAATTGTACAATTCCCAATAGGTACACATTACTAGGGTCTTCAGCTAGCAACTCTTCATCGGTCATGAACACTAACCGCCCCTGCTCTGCCAGGCAATTAGCCTTGCAGAAATCTGAGCGCCAGGTTAGTGATCCTGTCTTCCAATCTATGTCGGGATTATGGTCCTTCAACCAAGACATAGGTAGGTACCCGTCCACCTTGGTGTCGGGCATGTCCGCGACTTCAAACCGCATTTCGTTATGGTGGTCGCCTATTCTCATGTCCAATGATTTGGTATAGTGCAGACCTGACCCCGGAATGTGATTACCGCTTGCGTCGCTTATCGGCACATGTACCTTTCGTCGTACACATGGTGCCTGCGTTTGTTTAACCCATCGGCTACTAAGCACTGGCCCAGTAGCTCCACTGTCGAGTAGCAGGAGCGCCTCAGCGCTTACCTGTCTAGCTCCAATCTTCCAGTCTAGCCTTACCCTCAGGTGGATAGACTTGGTATGGCGAGGCAAGTTATCACGCTTCTGCCTCTTCACTTGTCTTAGGGACTTAGTCATCTTGGCTTACTAATTCTGATCTCTTGCCTTTCGACACAAGAGCGGCCACAACGGGTCGGTAAACGTTAAGGGATTGGGAATCGTTTTATCAATAGCTAGGGTGTTTACTATCACGCCAGCATGATTTCGGGTACTAAACCCTCCTCAGGTAAACTTGATCATAGTATCATTTATTCAATCAAGTCCAGCCTGAACTAATCCCGCTTGTACTAACCATAACAAATTTTCCCGAGGTGGGTAGAGGTCCGCTCTTGGACCGGTTCCAAGCGAAGCAACCTTGCTTCCCCAATGTCGAGCGTCTCCGCGAGCGAGATCTCTCCCAGCCTCAACCGAAAATAATACCCTATGACTTGTCCGTCCCAGTAAAGAAATCCTGAAAGAAATACAAATAACTAGAACAAAGGAAATAACCTGAAAACCCACAAAGGAGAGATCACCCTGTCCACCGCATACGGCCTTCAACATCTATCTGCCCACACCACCTGGGTGTAGTCAGCATCAGGGTCGTTCATGCAGTAGAGGGGTACTTACCCATCCCAGAAGCCACTTCCGGGGCTCCTTTTCATCCATCCCGCAGGGGTCTATGGATACAGGTTATTAAGGTTCTACCTTACACAGAATGGGGTCTTACCTATTCTGAGCCGTCAGTATCAACCTCCATAATCTGAGGTGATGCCTGTCGGACTTCAAGTATCTTTGACGAGGTAGCCGGAGGTGGCGCTTCAATGCGCTTTAGTCGCTTGTCCGTACCTGAGGGCTCGCTTACCGGGGCTGACCGTTTCAACCCACGAGCCTGTTTGGACGAACTAACGACTGGGGACGTCGCGGTGCACTTTCTCCAAAAGTGACCCGTTTGTCCACACTTGGTGCACTGGTTGTGCTTTCTCCGACGTTCGGTCAAAGTCGACGGGATTTCCTTATGCGCCAGGGCATACTCAGAAGTCCCCGGCTTTGCCTGTTTCCCCGCATTGAAATTAGTAGGTTTGGCAGACCGCTGGTTCTGTCTGCCCGAACCTTTATCCTTCTTTTTAAACCTTCCGGAAGTTGAGGACCTATCCTCCTTCTTGTCCGTTGGTTGAGACCGTTGGACAGGGTGGATAACTCGGTTGCTGAACCGGGTGTTGTCTTCCAGTGTGTGTCCAACCTTCCGAAGAAGATCAAGGTAGTCGTTCAAGTCGGTGGGATGGGGCTCCTTCAGTGCCCACGCGTTCCTCACTTCTTGAGTAATGCCCGACCGTACCTTATCTCGTACCTGCACAGGGTCTGTATAGCTAAGCTTATACATATAGTCAATTATCTTGTCCAGGTACTCATCGATGTGATGTGGCTTCATCACTAGGTCTCGCCACTCAAGGAGGGATCGGTCTCGTTCCGCTTGGTCACCGCCGAAACTCCGTTCAAGCCGTTCCCGGAATCCTTTCCACGTTCTTAACGGGTTACTGTTATTAACTGGAACTCCGGTACGCTTGGCTGCCTCCTTATTGATGTGGGAGTGCAGCCCAAGATACCATGTTCGGGCAGTATCTTCTAGAAGGGGGATCACCAGGTTTACCTTGTCCATATCGGTCAACCTGCACCCAGCAAAGTACTCGAACTTAACCTCTACCAGCGTCAAGAAGCTGGCGAGTTCGGTGACCTTTCCCTTAAACGCCGGAATGCCGCTCAGCTTTTCCGGCTTCTTCTGCCGTTGTCTAGATGATGGTCGTGCAGCCGCCCTACTCCGTAGTTCCCTTGACAGCTTCTTAGCACGGCGGTCCCACCGTCGTTTCTTCTCGTCGCTCCAGTCATCCTTGCGAGCGCCGAGAAAAGGGGTCAAGTCGGGGAGAGAATCGGCATCATCATCATCCGAGCTATCATGGTCAGAGTCCCCAGGATCTCCACCTGCTCCCGTAGTACCACCGACAGGTGGTCCATTTCCACCTCCACTACCCCCGGTATTTCCACCTGGGGTCTCGCGGGGTCTATCATACCCATCAAACCTTTCCTCCTGGCCATCCTGATTCCCATCCTCGGGGGGGTTAGCCCCTGATGGTACTGATGCCGGTGGTGGAACAGGTCGTTGCCCACTCTCAGGAGTTGGGTTCGGAGCCGCCTGAGTTATCGCCAGAAACGACTGAAGCTCTGGACAACTCAAAGGTTGCATTGGGGGCCCCGCGTGTCTCCATGACCCACAGTACCCACATGTTGGTCGTCCGTCTCCCTCCTTCTGTCTTCTTCGGTGCCTTACCGGGGTCCGTGGTCCCTTCCTGCACCCGTACGTGTGGTAATGAATCCACCCCATACGGGTTTCTTCCGATTTGCAGCCCGACAGACAGTACTCGTCTTGGCTGTCCGACTCACCACTAGTGATCGTGGGGAGGATGGAGGGAAGAGTTGGTTTTGAGGGGGCAGAGGGAATCACGGGTGCCCAAGGAACGGAACGAGCGGGTGTCCCAGGTCCGGGGATCGGAGTCCCTCGTGATGGAGCCATGGGTGCTCGCTCTTCCTGGCGCCTGACCTGTTCAAAGAATCCAGGTGAAGCCGCACGCAGCGGTCGGTACCCTGGGGTAGCCGATACTGTTGGCGGGAAAGCTGCGACAGGGAAGGTATCAGGAGGGGGCAATGAAACTGGTAAAGGTGTGGGTCTTGGGGCAGCAATAGGAGGTACGGGAGTTGCAACCGACGGTGTTGCAGGGGGGTTAATGGGAGCGGGGGTCGGCCGAGGAGTAGGGTCAGGTGTATCTGGTGCTGTGATACCCTTTGGCTTGGACGTCCTTTTCTTAACCCGACGCCCATCGGTTGGTCCAATCGCCGGACTTCCTGAACGACTGCGGGCGATCGAGGAGGGGACAGACAGCGAGCCTGTTGATGCTCTTGTGAAGGACGAGGTATAACTGTATCCTTCCCCCTTGAGGCTTTCCAACATCCGTATGCCCACGGGGCTTAGGTACGCCCTCCACTGTTCATCCCGGGCTCTCATAGCCAGTTCCATCCCGAAGTTCTCCAGCTTCGTGTGGACAAGTGGGAGTGGGGGCGCCGCCTCTATCATCAGTACGTCATTCTCAGCATCAATACTATAACCTCCCGCGAAGGCCCTTTCCAGCGCTGCCATACGATCCTTCAATGCCTTCTGGTCTCTTAACATTCGCAGGTATGCCTCCTGCTGTACCTTCATCCATTCCACCGCTGCCGTAGTAATCTGTTTACGGAACACCTGCTGCTGCTGGGCATTCCAGTTCTTCAGTTCCCGCTTCGCATCCTCAATCGACTTGGATACCTCCCGGACGATGTAAGGTTCGACGAACTCGCGGGAGAACTCGCTAAAGGGTACTCCTTGCGGTGGAGGAGGGAGCATGTTGTGGACGAGGGCGGCGTCTTGGAAGAACGAAAGCGCCGCAGCGCGAGGGTCTGTAATCATAAGATCAACACATTCATCAGGTAGTTGAATAGGGGCGGCCTCCAGGAGCAATTGGTGACCGTCCCATTCAATACCGCGGACGTCCGCGAACACCGAAGCACGAAATGTGTTGGCGGAGTTCTCGTCAAGGTCAAGGTCTGAATCCGAGTTGGATTCCATTCTAGGTCGACGTTCGATACTAGCCATTGCGCTTTCCACCCTGGGCTACTTGTTCGAGACAAGGTTACCAGTATTCACGCAAGGTCAGTGCCGAAGGTCGAAAAACAATTAATCAGGAGAGGAGTTAAGCGAGGAGCTCGCTTAACGATATACTGTAACGGGGGCACCCCTAGGAAGATGGATCCCAAGGTTGCGACCGCACCAAACAACTTCAAACTTATCGCCAAAAGTTCACACAGATGTAAGAGTAAAGTAGACGGTAAAACTTAATATCGTTAAGCCTGACGCTTCACTCAATTAAGGTCTCGAGAGGATTGATTGTTGGAGTAGGAGAGTTCTCGCATAGACTTTCAGGTAGTTTTATCTTATGCCAGAAACTCCCCCATCAGTTTACTCCAACTATTCGAGCACACCCTTCTCCGCTAAGGGCGGTCCGACACGTCTCCTGACACCCCCTTCGGGCATGTATGTGTCGACCCGCTCTAGTCGGCGTTCACCATATGTGCATATCGTTTCTGCGGCGCATTTCCATTCTGCCCGCCGGAGTGAAAACCTCTGCGCATCGGGGACTTGCCAGTGGCTAACTGTCAAGACCCCTTGCTGAACTAGACTATCTATGACACCCTTCCCATGCGCGTTGATTTCTTCTTGACGCCGGAAGCTACCGTGAGCGGTTTATCTATCTACTATTTACGAGTCTCGGGCTTCCGGTGTCTTCCGCAGGGTACGGTGGTCCAGGAGTGATCCAATGGGCGCTACCCATGACCACTACCTCGGATACACCTTACCTGCGGTAGGAATCATGCTTTTAGTGTCTCTGCACTTCCCTCTCAGAGCCTATGGCGTTGGGGACATCCTTGGGCGTGGTAGGTGCAAAACGTTCCCAGTCGTCCCGGCACCACCCGGGACTACCTTCGGGACCCCCACGGTTAACTCCCGTTAACTCCGTCAGTTTTGGTCCGTTTTACTCCGAACAACTTGGAGGAGGTACTCCACCTTCCACCCTATGCCCCCTTATATATCCTGCGAACAGCTTACGGTCGACCGGACGGCAGCAACGTATACGGTGTTGCAAGCAGGTCTCCAAAGATCCTCCTTTGCTAGACTGCACACAACTACGCAACCGTTTGCCCATGACGTCCGGGCCTCAAGGCGGGGCCGGAGGGGCATGATAGGAATAATGTCTTCAATTTACAGCTTCTTCGTAGCTGCGTAGCTCGCCCAATAGCATCTCCCGGAACCCCAGATTCCAGTATTATGCATGGTTTCGTGTGACAAACATTCCAGTCATTTTTCCCAAACTCCCCGAGGGACTTCGTATTGGCAGGTAGGGTAACTCAGGCCCTTGAACAGGGTAATCCAAGCCTCAAGGCAGGGTAACCCTGTTCTGAGGGTAGGGTAATCTTGTCCGGTGGACAAGTGGATTTTCTCCTGTTACCCTATCTATCCCACTTCCGGGGATAGACACACTCGGCCTTTCTCTAGTTACCCAGCCTAGCTGTGTATTGGCCCTTCATAGGTCCCTAAGTACGCTGACACCAACCTTGGGCGTAGCCATGTACCTAAATACTTTTGTCCACTAAGTCTGCTCATCTCGGAGCCCGGGCCATCGGGTCTCCGTAGGTCAAGTACTCACTTGCCTGCCGGTTCCTACCAGGTCGCCTCCGAGCTACCTGTATGGGTGTAGGTTCCGGCTGCCATAGCTCACGTATGCTGGGTCGTTACCCTAGCATACCCTGCGGGCATGCATGTGTCGACACACTCTAGGGGAGTTCATCTTATGCAGTTATCGTTTTTGTGGCGCATTGGCATTTTGCCCACCGCAGTGAAGACTTCTGCGCATTGGAGTATTGCCAGTGGCTAATAGTTAAGATGGCGCATGAACTAGACTACCTATGACACCCTTCCCACATGCAGTGATCTCTAGTTGGCCCCGGAAGGTACAGGGAATGGTTCATCAATCTACTAATTACGGTTCTCGGACTTCCGTTGACCGCCGTAGGATATGGTGATCCAGGAGGGGTCCAATGGGCGCTACCTATGACCACTGCCACAGATCCATCTTACCTGTGGTGGGAATCATGCTTTTAGTGTCTCTGCACTTCCCTTTCAGAGCCTATAGTGTTGGGGAGATTTTTGGGCTTGGTAGATGTAAAACTCTCCCGGCCGCCCTGGCACCACCTGGGACTACGTTTGGGATGCCCACAGTTAACTCCCGTCAACTCCGTCAGTTTTGGTCTGTTTTACTCTGAAAAACTTGCAGGAGGTGCTCCACCTTGCACCCCATGCTCCCTTGTATATCCTGCGAACAGCTTATGGTTGACCGGACAGCAGCGATGCATATGGTGTTGCAGGCAGATCCGGGAAGATTCTTCTTTGCTAGACTGCACACGACCACGCAACCATTTGCCCATGTCGTCCGGCCCTCAAGGCGGGGCTGGAGGGGTATGATAGGAAAGATGTGTCTAGTTTACAGCTGCTTCAGAGGTGTGCAACTCGCGCAAAAGCATGTCCCGGAACCCCCGATTCCAGTATTATACATGGCTTCATGTAACCAACAACTTGGTGATTTCTCCCAAACTCCCCAGTTGACTTCGTATTGAAAGCTAGGTTGACGCAGGACTTTGGACAGCGTAACCCAAGACCCATGGCTGGGTAACCTGATTCCAGGAGTAGGGTAACATTGTCCCGTGCACAAGATAACTTGTCCCGGTTACCCTGTCTATCCCATTGCCGGAGATAGACATTTCTGACCTTTCTCCAGTTACCCAGCCTAGCTGAGTAACTGCCCCTCCAGAGGTCCCGAAACACGCTGGCACCGCTTTCTGGTTCTAACCTGGTAGCTAAGTACCTGGCCAGGCAATTCTGTTCCCATCGGAGCCTGGGCTATCGGGTCTCCGTAGGTCAAGTACTTACTTACCTGCCGGTTTCTTCCAGTTCACCTCCTGGCTACCTGTACGGGTATAGGTTCCAGCTACCATAGCTCATGTATGCTGGGTAGTTACATTACTCCCCTCTTCTCTATGGTCCATCCCGGACCGTTAGCATCGTGTTTTATTTCCCTCGCTCAATTCCTCCAAGACCCGATGGTCCCTGGGCTTGGACAGACATCTTTGGTGGATATCCATGATAGCCTGTAACCCTGTCCCTTCTAGCATCTTATAGGGCTCCCATGAATTCTCCTTAGCCCCCTAGCCTTTTCATGAAACTAGGTACTGGACAAAGCGCGACGGAAACTGCATCTTTGCCCCACAGTACCATCAACTGTCCACAACACCTGCAATAACGTAACTTGTCTCATTGTCCTCAAGGCAATAGGGACCTCTTTCGTCCCACCTGATCCCGGATCCTCGCGAGATGGTTTGAGCAACCTGACCTTGAAAAGTGGGTGGATGCTCCATCTGGGTCGCAGCTGGAGTTCATAGCCTTGCGTACCCATGGGACCTTTGACCCGCAAAGGGCCAAACATATGGTAGTCCAGCTTCTCTATCAGACGATCTGTGTGGATGTTCTTTCTGTGTAACATCATAAGGTCTACTTCCTTTGCTCACCCAGTGGCCGCATCCTCAAAGCTAACATAGTCCGGTAATGGCAACCTTTTCTGGTCATGCACTTTTTGCTGCCTTTCCTGTGCCCATTGAATCGTTTCTTGAATCTCTTGCCAGGTTCCTTCCCATTCCTAAACCAAGAGCTCACTGCCTGGGTTTGTCCCTTTATTATCAGACATGATACCGGACTAGTTTGTCTGTCAATTAAACCCAGGATTGATCTCAAATGGTGTCAACCTGGTGGATTCCGATGTCGATGTGTTGTATCCATACTCCCTAAGGGCTGGTAGCGAAACCCAATCATCCCGTTAGTAGGAAGAGTAACTATGCAAGTACTGTTTTAGTGTCTCATTAACCCCCCCGGTTTGCGCATCAGTCAGGGGTGGAATACAGTGGAGGAGTTTAGTTTCACATGCCACAAGTGCGTCTGACTCATCCGGAACATGGTTGTCAATTGGCTGTCTCGCTCAGAGATGATTGACCCTGGGGGTCCATGAAGGCGGCAAACTTCGCTGCGTAATATCACACTCAGCCCCTTCTTCAGTACCTCCTTGGTCTGTGGTATGAAATGTCCCACTTTCGAGAATGTGTCCCTTATGACCGAGATCTTGGTACACCCTTCAGGCACTGGCAGTGCTACAATGAAGTCCGTTGGAGTCGCTGTCCACGGTTATATAGGAACATCAATAGGTTCCAGCAGACCGCACTTCTTGTGCCTGATGGACTTATTTCTTTGGCATATATCACATGTCCCTACACAGTCGCTGATGTGCGTGTCCATCGTAGTCTAATAAAGGTTAGCCCTAACTATAACGGGGGTACCCCTAGAAAGATTGATCTCAAGGTTGCGAACACAGCGAACAACTTCAAACTTATCGCCAAAACTTTACGACAAGGAAAGAGTAAAGTAAACCGTAACACTTAATATTGTTAAGCCTGATGCTTCACTCAATTAAGGTCTCTGGAGGATTGATTGTTGGAGTAGGAGAGCTCTTGCATAGACTTTCCGGTAGTTTTATCTTATGCCAGAAACTCGCCCATCAGTTTACTCCAACCCTGCAAGCCCACCCTTCTCTACTAACAGGGGTCCGACATGTCTGCGGGCACACCCTTGGGGCATGTATGTGTTGACACACTCTAGTCAGCATTCACCTTATGTGGTTATCGTTTCTGCGCTGGATTTCCATTTTTCCCACTAGAGCGAAAGCTTCTACGCATTGATGTCTTTCTAGTGGCTAACAGTCAACGCATGTCATGAACTGGACTATCTATGTCACCCTATCCATGTGCATTATTCTCTACTTGACTCCGAAAGCTACCGTGGGCAGTGTATCTATTTACTATTGACGGGTCTTCGGCTTCCCGTGTCTTCCGCAGAACATGGTAGTCTGGGAGTGATCCAATGGGTGCTACCTATGACCACTACCTTGGATCTACCTTACCTGTGGTAGGAATCATGCTTTTAGTGTCTCTGCACTTCCCTGTCAGAGCCTATAGCGTTGGGGACACTTTCGGACTTGGTAGATGTCAAACTCTCCCAGTGGCCCCTGCACCAGCCAGGACTGCCTTTGGGACCCCCACGGTTAACATCCATTAACCCGGTTAGTTTTGGTTCGTGTTACTGCGAAGAACTTGGAGGAGGTACTCCACCTGTCACCCGATGCCCCTTTATATATCCTGCGAACAGCTTATGGTTGACCGGATGGTAGCGACATATGCGGTGTTGCAAGCATATCTGCAAAGATTTCTCTTTACTAGACAGCACACAACTACACACCCGTTTGCCCATGATGTCCGGGCCTCAAGGCGGGGCCGGAGGGGTATGATAGAAATAATGTCTCCAATTTACAGCTTCATCGCAGCTACATAGCCCGCCCAATAGCATCCCCCGGAACCCCAGATTCCAGTATCACGCATGGCATCTCGTGACCAACCTTGCAGTCAATTTTCCCGCCCTTGCCGAGGGACTTCGTATTGAAAGGTAGGGCAATGAGGACTTTGGGCAGGGTAACCCAAACCCCAGGGTAGGGTAACCTAATCTCGACGGTAGGGTAACCTTGTCCAGCAGATAAGATAACCTTTCCCTATTACTCTGCCTATCCCGTCGCTGCTGATAGACCTTTCTGACCTGTCTTCAGTTACCCGCCCTAGCTGAGCAACTGCCCCTTCATAAGTCCCTAAGTACACTGACCAGCCAATTCTGTTCATTCTCGGAGCCCGGGCCATTGGGTCTCCGTAGGTCAAGTACTTAATTGCCTGCCAGTTCCTACCAGTTCGCCTCCTGGCTACCTGTATGGGTATAAGTTCAGTCTACCATAGCCCATGTATGCTGGGTCGTTATATCACTCCCCTGTTCTCTACGGTCCGTCCCGGACGGTTAGTGTCGTCTCTTATTTCCACGACTCGGTTCCCCCAAGACCCTATTGTCCCGGGCCTTGGACGGATATCTTTGGTGAAAATCCAGAATGGCTTGTAAGCCTATCCCTTCTAGCATCTCATAGGGCTACTATGAATTCTCCTCAGCCCCGTAGCCTTCCCATCAAACCAGGTACTGGACGAGGTGCAACAGAAACTTCGCCTGCGCTCCGCTGTGCCATCGGCCATCTCCAACAGCTTCTATAACTTAACCGGGCTCGTTGTCTACCAGTTCGTGGGTAGGGACTTCCATCACCCTACCTGCTGCCAGATCCTCACGATAGGGTTCGAGCAACATGATATTGAAAACTGGATGGATACTCCATTTGGTGGGCAGTTGGAGTTCGTAGGCACCGTTACCCCGTCGACTTTGACCACAAAAGGGCTAAACACGCGCTGGTCCAGCTGCTCCACTGGACTCTTTGTGGGGATGTTCTTTCGGTTGCACACCACGCCGTCCGCTTTCTTTGCCTACCCGGTGGTCACATCCTCCCAGATAACATAGTCCAGTGATTGCAACCTTTTCTGGGCCTGCCATTTCGGTTGCCTTTCTGGTGCCTGTTGAAAGGTTTCCCGAATCTCTTCCCACGTTCCTTCCTATTCCTTGACCCAGAGGTCACGGCTCGGGTGTATCCCTTGACTGTCAGACACGACATGCGACCACTTTGTCCTTAGGTTAATCCCATAGATGATCTCAAGTGGTCACAACCTGGTGTATTCCGATGTCAAGACGGTGTACGGATACTCCGCCACGGGTAATGGCGAAGCCCAATCATCTGGTTGGTAGGAACAGTAACTACGCAAGTACTACTCCTGTGTCTGATTAACCCTCTCGGTTTGCCCATCAGTCTCAGGGTGGAATGCAGTCAAAAGGTTTAGTTTCACTTGCAACAGGTGCATTACGCGCATCCAGAACTTGGATGTGAATCGGCTATCTTGATCGGAGATGATTGACTCTGGGCGTCCATGAAGGCGCTAAAATTCCTTCAGCAATATCAATGCAAGCTCCTTAATAGGTACCTCCGTGATCAGGGGTATGAAATGGGCTATTTTCGAGAATCTGTCCACTATGACCCAGATCTTGGTATACCCTTCGGACTCTGGCAGCACTACAATGAAGTCCATTCAAACCGCTATCCAAGGCCGCACAGGAACATCAATAGGTTGCAGCAGCCCAAACTTCTTGTGTCTGATGGACTTATTTCTTTGGCACGCATCACATGTCTGCACATAGTCGGTGATGTGCTCGCCCATCTTTGGCCAATAGAAGTTAGCCCTAACCCTGCCAATGGTTTTGTATGTCCCGAAGTGCCCCGTGATTCAGGAGTCATGCTCAGCCTCCATGATTGTCTGCTTCTCCTTCTGGCCCTTGCGAATATACCACCTGTTCTTGTACTGGAGTAAGCCCTTTTCCGTCGTGAAATGTTGATCGACCTCTTTGTCACCGGGAGCTGCTACCTTGAGGATCCTGAAGTATTCCTGGTCTTCGGTTATTGCTACCCGCAGTTGATCAAAAAAGGACCACTGGACCCGAAATCCTTAGCACAACTGTAAAACTTGTGCTCCCAAGATGTTATATTCCTGGCTCCCAACCCATGGTCCGGGGCGAAAAAACAATGGTGGCGGAATATCACTGTCCCCTTCAGGGCGGTAGTCGCTACGCCGTGACAAAGCATCTGTCTTCTCATTCAACCGCCCTTCTCGGTAAACCACCTTGTAGTTAAACGGTTGCAGGAACTCGGCCCACCGGTGCTGCCTATGGTTAAGGACCTTGGTACTGTCAAAGCACTGCAAATTCTTATGATCTGTATAGATCACCAATTCGTCCATTACTGTGCGTAGCAGATGATCCCATTCCTTGAATGCCGGCAGGATGGCAGTCATTTCCTTATCATGGACATCATAATTAATCTCCACTGGGTGAAACTTCCTACTGTGGTAGTCCACTGGATGCCATCTCTCATCTTCACAAAACTGGGAGAGGACGACTCCCAATGTGAAGTCACTACCATCAGTTTCCAGCCGGGTTGGCTGTCCAGAGTCAAAATGTGCTAGGATAGGTTTGGACGTAAACACGCGGTTCAAATGGTTGAAGGCTTGCGCACACACAGAGGTCCACTCCAATTGGCCATCCTTCTTTGTCCAGTGTGTCAGAGGTTTCGTTATCTTGCTAAAACCCTCTGTGGAGCGTGGATAGAAGTTGGCAAAGCCCGTAAAGCTTTGAACGTCGACGACACATGTTGGAGGTGCCCAATCCCTGATTGTCTGCACCTTCTCCGACAAGATGAGGATCTCCATATTGGAGATCTTGTACCTGCGGAATTCAGCCTCCCATTGGTGGAGACTGGACTTCTTCATGCTTACACGCG
Source organism: Tuber magnatum (assembly GCA_003182015.1). Classification (NCBI taxonomy): domain Eukaryota; kingdom Fungi; phylum Ascomycota; class Pezizomycetes; order Pezizales; family Tuberaceae; genus Tuber; species Tuber magnatum. Next base: position 2,947,731 of record PYWC01000011.1, on the reverse strand, counting down.
GTCTACCTTTCCACAATATCTCTACCACACATCTCACTATCGCAACGTGCTCTTCCCTGCTTTCGGAGTAGATCAGGATGTCCTTCATGTACGTGATAACTGCTCCATCCATGAGATCCTGAAGCAGCTCATTTATCATGCTTTGGAAAGTTGCGGGGGCATTACACCACTGGAACAGCATGACCGTGTATTCATACACTCCATATCCGGACCGGAAGGCTGTGTTTCATTCCTCACCTTCTGCCATCCTCAGAAGGTAGCAGCCATTCTTCAAGTCCAACTTGGTGAACACAACCGCTTTTCCTAACCTATCTCTCAGTTAATTCATCAACGGTAGAGGATACTTGCTCTTCACTATGATTGTATTCTGTCCTCGGTAATCTATTACCAGTCTTAATGTACCATCAGGTTTTGGCAAAAAGAGGATAGGGGCTGCTGCCGAGGAACTGGACCGCGGCAGCTTTCCCATTGCCAGCATGTCATTGAGATATTCCCGGAGTGCCTTAAGCTCCTTTTCCGATAACGGATAGATAGGCCCAAATGGAGGTTGAGTTCAGGGTTGCAACCAGATCGTATGGACATACTTCGAGTGCACGAGTAGTCCCTCAATCTGTTCTTGCCGGAAGATATCCCCAATCGTCTTGGTACTTGGGGAGTAGCTTAACTGTGATGTCGGCACCTTTCTTATCAGAGAATTACACAATTCCCAATAGGTACACATTACTAGGGTCTTTGGCTAGTAACTCCTCCTCAGTCATGAACACTAACCGCCCCTGCTCTGCCAGGTGGTTCACCTTGCAGAAATCTGAGCGCTGGGTTAGTGATCCTGTCTTCCAATGTATGTCGGAGTTAGGGTCACTCAACCAGGACATAGGTAGATGCCCATCCACCTTAGTGTCCGGCATATCTGCGACTTCGAAGTCCATCTCATTGTGGTGGTCACCTATCCTTATCTCTAATGACTTGGTATGGTGTAGACCTAACCAGGAATGTGATTACTGCTGGTATCGCTTATCGGCACATGTACCTTTCGTTGCATACAAGGTGCCTGTGGCTGCTTAACCCATTAACTACCAAGCACCGGCCCAGTAGCTCCACTATCGAGTACCAGGAGTGCCTCTGTGCTTACCTGTTTAGCTCCTATCTTCCCGTCTAACTTGACCCTCAGGTGGATAGACTTGGTATGATGAGGCAAGTTGTCACACTTCTGCCTCTTCACTTGTCTCAGGGACTTACTCATCTTGGCTTAGAGAATGTTTTTAGTCTCTTGCCTTTCGACACAAGAGCGGCCACAATAGCCTGGTAAATGTTAACAGATTGGGATTCGTCTTTTTATCAACAACTAGGGTGTTTACCATCACGCCAGCATGATTTGGGGTACTAAACCCTCCTCCGGCAAGCCTTGACAATAGCACCATTTATTTGATCAAGTCCAGCCTGATCCAATTCCGCTTGTACTAAACATAACAATTTCTTCCCGTGGTGCGTAGAAGTCCGCTGCAGGACTGGTTCCAATCGAAGCAGCCTTGCTTCCCCAATGTCAAGTGTCTCCTCAGGCAGGACCTCACCTAGCCTCAACTGAAATAATGTCCCATGACTTGCCCATCCAGCTAAGAAAATCCTAAAAGAAATACGTACAACTAGAACAAAGGAAATAACCAGAAACCCAACAAAGGAGAGATAGCCCAGCCGACCACGGACGCCCCGCAACATCTACCTGCCCACACCACCTGGGTTTAGTCACTATCAAGGTTATTTATACGGTAGAAGGGTACTTACCCAGTGCAGAAGCTACCTTCGTGGCTCATGTCTATCTATCTCTCAGTGGTCTATGGCTGCGGGTTAACAAGGTTACACCTTAAACAGAATGGGTTCTTACCTATTCTGAGCCATCAGTATCAACCTCTATGATCTGAGAGGATGCCTAGGGGACTTCAAGTGTCTTTGACGTGGAAGCGGGAGGGGGCGCTTCAATTGGCTTTAGTCACTTGTCCGTTCCTGTGGGCCCGCATACCGGGGCTGACCGTTTCAACCCATGGGCCTGTTTGGATGAACTAAGGACTAGGGCTGTCGCGGTACACCTTCTCCAAAAGTAACCTGTTTGACCGCACTCGGTGCACTGGTTGTGCTTCCTCCGGCATTCGGTCAAAGTCGACCAGATTTCCTTATGCACTATTGCATACTCAGAAGTCGCCGGCTGTGCCTGTTTCCCCAGGTTGAAATTAGTAGGTTTGGCAGACCTCTGGTTTGGTCTGCCCAAACCTTTTTCCTTCTTCTTAAACATGCCCGATGTCGAGGCTCTATCCTCCTTCTTATCAGCCGGTTGAGACCAGGGGGCTGTGTGGATAACACAGTTACTGAACCGGTTGTTGTCCTCCAGCGTGTGCCCAACCTTCTGGAGAAGATCAAGGTACTCATTCAGGACGGGCGGATGGGGCTCCTTAAGTGCCCACGCATTCTGAATCTCTTGTATCATGCCTGATCGAACCTTGTCTCATACCTGTACTGGGTCTGCATAGCAAAGCTTATACATATAATCAATTATCTTAACCCAGTACCCCTCGATGTGATGGGGCTTCATCAGAAGATCTCGCCACTTGACAAGGGATCAATCTCAGTCGGCCTGGTCTCCACTGAAAGTTCGTTCCAGCCATTGGGGGAACCCTTTCCATGTCCGGAAGGGGTTGCTGTCTTTGACAGGGATGCCAGTGCGCTTGGCGGCTTCCTTGTTAATATGCCCATGAAACCCCAGATACCATGCCCAGGTGGAGTCTTGAAAAAGGGGGATCACAAGTTTACCTTATCCATGTCGGTTAACTTGCCATCCGTAAAGTATTCAAATTTTACCTCTACCAAGGTCAAGAAGCTCACGGGTTCTGTAACTTTGCCCTTGAATGGTGGGATACCACTCACCTTCTCCGGCTTCTTCTGCTGGTGTCTTGGTATTGGCCTAGAAGCCAAACCAGTACCCCTCAGGGCCCGCGCCAGCCTCTTGGCCTGGCGATCCCACTGTTATTCCTTCTCATTGCTCCCGCCATGCTTGCCAGCACTGAGGAAGCAGGTCAAATCAGGGAGAGAATCTCCATCGTCATTATTAGCCGGGCTGTCATGGTCAGAGCGCCCTGGATCTCCACCTGCTCCTACCGTACTACCTCCGGGTGGTGCGTTTCCGTCCCTACTACCTCTCGTGTTCCCACCCTGGGATTCCCGGGATCTTTCCTACCCATCAAACCGTTGCTCCTGGCTATCCTGGTTGCCATCCTCTGGGGTGTTGGCCCCTGATGGTCCTGACGCAGATGGCAGAACTGGGCATCGTCCACTCTCAGGAGTTGGGTTGGGCGCCATCTGTATTATCCGTAGAAAAGACTGCAATTCTGGACAAACCAAGCGTCACATCGGGGGGCCAGCATGCCTCCCTGACCCACAGTACCCACATGTTGGTCGTCCATCTCCTTCTTTCAGCCTCCTTCTATGTCTCACCGGGGTCCGTGGCCACTTCCGATACCTAAAGGATTGGTAATAAATCCACCCCATCCGGGTCTCTTCCAACTTACAGCCTGACAGACAGAACTTGGCTTGGCTGTCCGAATCGCCACTTGTGATGGTGGGGAGACCGGCGGGAAGACTTGGCTGCGAGGGTGCCATGGGGGCGAGCGGTGCCCCAGGAACAGAGCGAGCAGGCGTCCCAGGTCCGGGGATTAGAGTCCCTGGGGACGGAGCCATGGGTGTTCGCTCCTCCGGGTGTCTTAACCATTTCGAAGAATCCAGGTAACGCTGCGCGCAGTGGCCAGAACCCTGGGGTAGCCGATAGTGCTGGTGGGAATGCTGTGGCACGGAAGGTATGTGGAGCGGGCAACGAAACTGGCAGAGGTGTAGGTTTTGGGGCGGCAATGGGAGGTACGGGAGTTGCAACTGAAGGTGTCGCGGGGGAAATGTTTGCAGCCGGGGTTGGACGCGGAGTAGCGTCAGGTGTGTCTGGTGCCCTGATGCCCTTCAGTTTGGACGTCCTTTTCCTTACTCGACATACATCAGTTGGCCCGACCTACTGCGGGAAATTGAGAGCCGGACCGACAGGGAGCCTGGGGATGCTCTTGAGAAGGAGGAGGTATAGCTGTAGCGCTCACGTTTCAGGCTTTCTAACATCGGTACACCGATTGGGCTCAGGTATACCCTGGACTGCTCGTCTCTGGCTCTCATGGCCAACTCCACTCCGAAGTTCTCGGGCTTGGTATGGACGAGCTGGAGTGGGGGCGCGGCCTCTACCATCAGGACACCATTCTCAGTATCAATACTATACCCTCCTTTGAAAGCCTTTTCCAAGGCTGCCATCCAAGTCTTCAATGCCTGCTGATCCCTTATCATCTGTAGGTTTGCCTCCTGTGACACCTTCATCCATTCCAGCGCTGCTGTAGTGATCTGTGTGTGGAACACCTGCTGCTGCTGGGTGTTCCAGTTCTTCAGTTCTCGCTTCGCTTCCTCAATCAACCTGGATACTTCCCGGATTATGTAAGGTATGACGAATTTGCAGGAGAACTCGCTGAAGGGAACCACCCGCGGCAGGTGAGGGAGCATGTTGTGGACAAGGGTAGGGTCCTGGAAAAATGAGGGCACCATGGTACCAGGGTCTGTAATCAGGAGATCAACAGATTCAAGGGGTAACTGAATAGGAGCGGCCTCCAAGAACAGCTGGTGGCCGTCCCAGTCAATACCGCGAACATCCGCAAAAACCGATGCACGAAATGCCTTGCCGGTGTTCTTGTCAAGGTCAAGGTCTGAATGCGGGTTGGATTCCATTCTGGTTTGAAGTTCGGTACTAGCCATTGCCCTTTCTAGCGTGGGCTACTTATTCTAGACAAGGTTACTAGTATTCACACAAGGTTAGTGCCGAAGGGCAGAAACATTCAATCAGGAAAGGGGTTAAGCGAGGGGCTCCCTTAACAATATACTGTAACGGGGGCACCCCTAGGAAGATGGATCCCAAGGTTGCGACCGCACAGAACAACTTCAAACTTATTGCCAAAAGTTCAAACCAATGAAAGAGTAAAGTAAAGGGTAAAACTTAATATTGTTAAGCCTGATGCTTCACTCAATTAAGGTCTCGAGAGGATTGATTGTTGTAGTACGAGAGTTCTCACGTAGAATTTCGGGTAGTTTTATCTTATGCCAGGAACTGCCCGATCAGTTTACACCAACCATTTGAGTACACCCTTCCCTGCTAAGGGTGGTCCGAGACGTCTCCTGGCACACCCTTTGGGCATGCATGTGTCAACACACTCTTGTCAGCGTTTACCTTAGGTGGTTATCGTCTCTGCACTGCATTGCAATTTTGCCCGCCGGAGTGAAACCTTCTGCGCCACGCTGTCATGCTGGTGGCTAACAGTCAAGGCACATCATGAACTGGACTACCTATGACACCCTTCCTATATGCATTGATCTCTACATGACTCCGAAAGCTACCGTGAGCTGTTTATCTATTGGTTTTGACAGGTCTCAGGCTTCTAGTGTGTTCCGCAGGACACGGTAGTCCAGGAGTGATCCAATGGGTACTACCCATGACCACTACCTCGGATCTACCTTACCTGTGGTAGGAATCATGCTTTTAGTGTCTCTTCACTTCTCTTGCGGAGCTTATAGCGTGGGGGACACTTTCGGGCTTGGTAGGTGTAAAACTCTCCCAGTCGCCCAGGCTCCACCCGGGACTACCTGGGGGACCCCCACGGTTAACATCCGTTAACTCTGCCAGCTTTGGTCCATTTCACGCAGAGCAACTTGGAGGAGGTACTTCACCTTCCACCCTGTGCCCCCTTATATATCCTGCGAACAGCCTATGCTCGACCGGACGGCAGCGACCTATATGGTGTTGCAAGCATGTCTGCAAAGATTCCTCTGTGCTAGAGGACACACAACTACACAACCATTTGCCCATGACGTTCGGGCCTCAAGGCGGGGCCGGAGGGGTGTGATAGGACTAATGTCTGCAATTTACAGCTTTATCGCAGCCACGTAGCTCGCCCAATGGCATCTCCCAGAACCTTAGATTCCAGTATCATGCATGGCTTCGCATGACAAACATTCCAGTCGTTTTTCCCAAACTCGCCAAGGGACTTCGTATTGAAAGGTCGTGTAACTCAGGGCTTTGGGCAGGGTAACCTGATCCCGAGGGTAGGGTAACCTTGTCCAGCTGACAAGGTAACTTTTCCCTGTTACCCTGTCTGTCCCATCACTGGCGATAGACATTGCTGACCTGTCTCCAGTTACCCGGCCTAGGTGAGCAACTGCCCCTTCAGCAGTCCCCAAGTATGCTGACACTGCTCCCCGGTGTATCCTGGTACCTAAGTCCCTGACCAGCCAATTCTGTTCATTCTCGGAGCCCGGCCCATCGGGTCTTCGTAGGTCAAGTACTTACTTGCCTGCCAGTTCCTACCAGTTCGCCTCCTGGCTACCTGTATGGGTATAGGTTCCATCTGCCATAGCTCAGGTATACTAGGTCATTACACTAACCCTGCCAATGGTCTTGAAGGTCCCGCAGAGTCACACAAATCGGGTGCCATGTGCAGCATGCATGATTGTCTGCTTCAGATTCTGACACTAGGGAACATGCTACTTGTTCTTGTAGAGTAGTAGGCCCTTTTCCGTGGTGAACTGGCAGTCGCCCTCCGTGTCACCGGCAGCTATTGCGTTCTGGATTCTTAAGTATTCCTGGTCTTTCTTTATCGCTACCCACCGCTGATCCAAAAAGGAAGACTGGAGCCCAAATCCTTCGCACACCGGCAACACCTGGGGTCACAAGATGTCCCGTTCCAGGCCCCCAACCCACTGTGTGGGGCGAAAAAACGACTGTGGCGGAAGATCACTCTGCCCTTCAGGGCGCTAGTCCCTACACCAGGACAAAGCATCTGCCTACTGATTCAACTGTTCTTCCCACTAGACCACCCTGAAGTTAAACGGTTGCAGGAACTCAGCCCAGCGCTACTGCCTACCCTTGAGGACCTGGGTACTCATAAAGTACCCCATATTCTTATCATCTATATAGATAACCAACTAGTCCGTTACTGAGCGTAGTATATGATCCCATTCCTTGAATCCTGCCACAATGGCCGTTATTTCTTTGTCATCGACATCATAATTAATCTCTGCTGGGTGAAACTTCCGACTATGGTAGGCCACTAGATGCCATCTCTCATCTTGGCTCAAGTGGGAGAGGACAGCACATAATGCAAGGTCACTAGCATCTGTTTCCAGCTGGGTGGGCCGTTCGGGGTCAAAATGTGCTAAGATAGGTTGGGACGTGAATGCCTCCTTCAAATGGTTGAAGGCCTGCTCACACACAGGTGTCTATTCCCATCTGACATCCTTCTTTGTCAAGTCCATCAGAGGTTTCGCTATCTTGCTGAAACCTTCTATAAACTGATGATAGAAGTTGGCCAACCCCGCAAAGCTTTGGAAGTCAACAACGCATGTTGTAGGTGCCCAATCCCTGATTGTTTGTATCTTTTCTGACAACATAGAGATCCCCATATCGAAGATCTTGTAACCGTGGAATTCAAGCTCCGGTTGGTGGAAACCGGACTTCTCCATGCTTACGCGTAGTTTGGCTTTCCGCAATTACTCCATTATGCATCTTAACATGGTGACAGACTCTTCCATGGTTGCGTAGTATATCAGGTTGTCATCCATATAGGCAATGACTCCTTCATCCATGAGCACACGGAAGACCTCATGGATCATGCTCTGGAAAGCTGCCGGGGCGTTACAGAACCCAAACGGCATGACTGTATATTCATACAGTCCATATCTGCACCGGAAGGTTGTCTTTCACACTTAGCCTTCTGCCATGGTGAGAAGGTACTAGCTATTCTTTAGGTCCAACTTGGTGAATACAGCGGCTGGTTCTAGCCTATCTCGTAGTTCGCTCATCCATGGTAGACGGTGGTTATGTAACGGGGGCACCCCTAGGAAGATGGATCCCCAGGTTGCGACCGTACCGAACAAATGCAAACTTATCGCCAAAAGTTCACACAGATGTAAGAGTTAAGTAAACGGTAAAAGACAAGATCGTTAAGCCTGACGCTTCACTCAATTAAGGTCTCGAGAGGATTGCTTGTTGGTGTAGGAGAGTTCTTGCATAGACTTTCAGGTCGTTTTATCTTATGCCAGAAACTCTGCTATCAGTTTGCACCAACTATTAGAGTACACCCTTCTCCACTAAGGGTGGTCCGACACATCTCCTGGTACACCCTTCGGGCATGCAGGTGCCAACATACTCTAGTCGGCATTCCCCTTATGGAGTTATCGTTTCTGGGGTGCATTTCCATTTTGCCTGCTGGAGTGAAAACTTCTGCGCATCGGTGTCTTGCCAGTGGCTAACAGTCAAGACACCTCATGAAGTAGACTATCTATGACACCCTTCCCATATGCATTGATCTCTACTTAACTGCGGAGGCTACTGTGAGCGGTTTGTCTAGTTAGACTCTACGGGTCACGGGCTTCCAGTGTCTGGCCCCAGGGGACGATAGTCCGGGAGTGATCCAACGGGCGCTACCCATGACCACTACCTCGGATCTACCTTACCTGTGGTAGGAATCATGCTTTTAGTGTCTCTGCACTTCCCTTTCAGAGCCTATAGCATTGGGAGCATGTTCGGGCTTGGTAGGTGTAAAACTCTCCCAGTCAACCCGGCACCACCCAGGACTACCTTCGGGACCCCCACGGTTAACACCCGTTAACTCCGTCAGTTCGGATCCGTTTTACTCTGAACAACTCGTAGGAGGTACTCCACCTTCCTCCCTATGCCTCCTTGTATATCCTGCGAACAGCTTACGGTCGACCAGACGGCAGCAACGTATATGGTGTTGCAAGCATCTCTGCAAAGATTCCTCTTAGCTAGACTGTACACAACTACACAACCATTTGCCCATGACGTCCGGGCCTCAAGGCGGGGCCAGAGGGGTATGATAGTAATAATGTCTTCAATTTACGGCTTTCTCGAAGCTACGTAGCTCGCCCAATAGCATCCCCCGGAACCCCAGATTCCAGTATCATGCATGGCTTCGCGTGACAAACAGTCCAGTCAATTTTCCCAAACTCCCCAAGGCACTTGTATTGAAAGGTAGGGTAACTCAGGAGTCCGGGCAGGGTAACCTGATCCCGTGAGTAGGGTAACCTTGTCTAGTGGACAAGTTAACTTTTCCCTCTTACCCTGCCTATCCCGTCGCCGCTGATAGACCTTTCTGACCTGTCTTCAGTTACCCGCCCTAGCTGAGCAACTGCCCCTTCATAAGTCCCTAAGTACGCTGACCAGCCAATTCTGTTCATTCTCGCAGCCCGGGCCATCGGGTCTCCATAGGTCAAGTACTTACTTGCCTCCCGGTTCCTATCAGTTCGCCTCCTGGCTACCTGTAATGGTATAGGTTCCGTTTGCCATAGCCCATGTATGCTGGGTCGTTACATCACTCCCCTCTTCTCTACGGTCTGTCCCGGACCGCTAGCGTTGTCCCTTATTCCCCCGACTCAATTCCCCCGAGACTCTATGGTCCCTGGGCTTGGACGGATATCTTTGGTGGAAATCCCGAATGGCCTGCAACCCAGTCCCTTCTAGCATCTCATAGGCCTCCCATGAGTTCTTCTCATCCCCGTAGCCTTCCCATAACACCAGGTACTGGACAAAGCACGACGGAAACTTCGCCTTCGCTCCTCCGTACCATCGGCTGTCCACAACAGCTTCGATAACGTAACTGGGCTCGTTGTCTATAAGTTCCGGGGTAGGGGCTTCCTTTACCCTACCTGCTTCTGGATCCTCTCTATAGGGTTTTAGTAACTTGACATTGAAAACTGGGTGGATGCTCTATCTAGTGGGCAATTGGAGTTCATATGCTCGGTTACCCACCCGACGTTTGACCACGAAAGGCCCAAAGATCCAGTGGTCCAGCCTCTCCATTGGACACTTCTTGCGGATGTTTTTTCGGTTCAACATCAGGCAGTCCGCTTTCTTTGCCCGCCCAGCAGCCACATCCTCCAGGGTGACGTAGTCTGGTGCTGGCAACCTTTTCTGGTCATGCCATGTCTATTGCCTTGCCTGTACCTGTTGGATCGTTTCTTGAATCTCTGCCCAGGTTCCTTCCCATTCCTTAACCCAGAGCTCACTACTAGAGTTTATTCCCTGGTTATCAGACACGATACCCGACCAGTTTGTCCATGGGTTAAACCCATAGTTGATCTCAAAAGGTGACAGCCTGGTGGATTCCGATGTCGAGGTGTTGTATGCATACTCCGCAATGGGTGACAGCGAAACCCAATCATCGTGTTGGTAGGAACAGTAACTACGCAAGTACTACTCCTGTGTTTGATTAACCCTTTCGGTCTGCCCATCAGTCTCTGGGTGGAATGCAGTCGAAAGGTTTAGTTTGACGTGTAACAAGTGCATTAGACTCATCTAGAACTTGGATTTGAATCGGCTATCTCGGTCGGAGATGATTGACTCGGGAAGTCCATGAAGGCGCCAGACTTCCTTCAGGAATATCAAGGCAAGCTCCTTGATAAGTACCTCAGTGGTCCGGGGTATGAAATGGGCCATTTTCGAGAATCTGTCCACTATGACCCAGATCTTGGTATACCCTTTGGACTCTGGCAGCGCAACAATGAAATCCATTGAAATCGCTCTCCACGGCCGCATAGGAACATCAATAGGTTCCAGCAGCCCGAACTTCTTGTGCCTGATGGATTTATTTCTTTG
>PYWC01000011.1:2852033-2918613 GCA_003182015.1 Tuber magnatum | reverse complement strand
GGACGAATGTGGGGAGAATCAGTGTCAGATGTTTTCCGCTTCGGTAATGGGTGCTACCTGAGCACAGAAAAATGTGATGGTTGCATGGAGACGGAAGAAACCGAAATTAAGCAGCAACCGCCTTACTATGAAGGCCTAAGCGAGGCCAACACCTAAGTGAGGCCAGCACCTAAGCGAGGTCACCACCGAAACATAAATACCACCCACCAGCCCCTAAACCATCGAAGAAAACAAACCCCCCTACCTCACCTCCAAACCTTTAACACTTACCAAGTTCTTCACCATATTACATAAATACCCTTACACGAGAAAGAAAAACCGAAATGTCGACCTATGCAGAAGTCAGCATCAAGGGAGGAGACCTTATTTTGGGGTACCTACTTTACCGAGAAATCATTCCAGAAGACGCATACTGGAAGATTTCCTACATCTATGACTGCGAGGATTGCGGACGGATCGATGTCGAGCCAGAAGAATGGGAGGACCTGATAGTTTGGAACTTTGTGGACCTGCCACATTATTGGGAGCCTGATTGCTTTGTGTGCGGAGCGCCATGCGGGGAGTGCTTGGAAAAATGGTTGGAAGGTGCGGAATACATGTTGCAGGGCGACTGAAGATTACTGCACGATAGCGATGACGATGAGGATAGATCCTATCCGGAGAATAGCGGGACTACCGGCCGTTAGTAATTCATTGGGATTTCCTGGGATTGTTTTTGTTTTGATGATATTGTTATTTTATTTTGGGACTGTAACCGGTACGGGTTACCATTGTTTTATCTTTGATTTCACAGTATCGTTTGATACTTGTAGTGTTTTGTGTGCTATCGCTTGATACAAACATTGTTTTATGTTTGGTTTCACAGTATCGTTTGATACTTGTAGTGTTTTGTGTGCTATCGGTTGATACACACCTGGTTTTATGTTTGGTTTCACAGTATCATTTGATACTTGTAGTGTTTCGTGTGCTATCGGTTTATACAGACATTGTTTTATGTTTGGTTTCACAGTATCGTTTGATACTTGTAGTGTTTCGTGTGCTATCGGTTGATACACACATTGTTTTATGTTCGGTTTCATAAGTATCATTTGATACGTATATTGTTTCGTATGCTATTGGTTGATACACACAATGTTTTGCAATATCGCTCATACTGGACATAAGCCATATGCTGTATTTAAAGACCGCTGATTCCCGCGATGGAAACAGCAGACTTCGACTGACAGTATTCTTTAATATACTTGGTTGAACGGTTACTTCTTTGATNCTGATTCCCGCGATGGAAACAGCAGACTTCGACTGACAGTATTCTTTAATATACTTGGTTGAACGGTTACTTCTTTGATCTCCTATTACACCCCGTTCAAAGCCTCCTTTAGCTAGCAGCGCTTGCTTCGTCTTGATCACGAAGCCATCTGCTCCTATCGTACCGCTACGTGACTAGGGCCTGGCCCGAACACGTTACAATCTACCTGCCCTTACCCCTTGGGTGTAGTCAGTACCAGGCTCGTCCATGCAGTAGAGGGGTACTTACCTATCCCAGAAGCTACTTCCAGGGTTCCTTACATCCATCCCTAATGGGTCTATAGAAACTGGTTAGTAAGGTTATACCTTAGGCAGAATGGGTCCTTACCTATTTTGAGCCCTCAGTATCAACCCCCATAATTTCGGGTGATGCCTCCCTAGCTTCAAGTATCTTTGATGCGGAAGCCAGGGGAGGTGCTTCGATGCGCTTCAGCCACTTGTCCATACCCGCGGGCTCGCTTACCAGGGCTGATCGTTTCAACCTCTGACCCGGTTTAGACGCGCTAACGACCACTGATTCCGCAGTACACTTTCTCCAGAAGTGACTCGATTGTCCACACCTTGTGCACCGATTGTGCATTCTCTGACATTCGGTCAAAGTCAACGGGATTTTCTTATCCGCTATTGCATACTCAGAAGTCGCCAGGTTTGCCCATTTCCCCGGATTGAAGTCAGTAGGTTTGGCAGACCTTTGGTTCTGTCTGCGCGAACATTTATCCTGCCTTTCGAACCTTCGCGACGTCGGTAAGCTATCGCCCTTCTTATCCATTGGCCAAGACCCTTGGACTGCTTCGATAACACGGTTCCTAACCCGGGTGTTGTTATCCACCGTGTGTCCAACTTTTTGAAGAAGGTCAAGGTGGCCGGTCCAGTCAGTTGGATGGGGCTCCTTGAGTGCCACTGCTTTCTGAACCTCTTGTGTAATCTGCCACCGTACCTTATCTCGCACCTGAACAGGGTCCATATAGCTAACCTTATACATGTGGTCAATTATCTTGTCCAGGTACTCAGCGATGTGATATGGCTTCATCACTAGGTCCCGCCACTTGAGAAGGGATCAGTCTAGTTCCACTTAGTCACCGTTAAAACTCCATTCAAGCTGTTCCCGGTATCCTTTCCACATTCTCAACCAGTTACCATTATTAACAGGAACAACACTACGCTTAGCGCCCTCCTTGTTGATGTGGGAGTGGAGCCCAAGATAGCATGTTCGTGCGGTGTCTTCTAGAATGGGGATTACCAGGTTTACCTGGTCCATACCGGTCAACCTAGACCTGGCAAATGCTCGAACTTAACCTCCACCACCATCAAGAAACTGTCGAATTTGGTAACCTTTCCCTTGAACGCCGGAAGGATGATAAGGTTTTCTGGCTTCTTCTGCTGCTGTCTGGAAGATAGCCTTGAGGTCGATCTACTCTGTAGTTCCCTTGACAGCTTCTTAGCCCGCCGGTTCCACCATCATTTCTTCTCGACGCTCCAGGACTCCTTGCACGCGCCGAGGAAGTCGCTTAAATCAGGGAGAGAATTGGCATCATCACCACCTGAACTGTCACGGTCAGAGTCTCCTGGGTCTCCTCCCACTCCTGCTGTATGACCGCCCGGCCTCACATTTCCACTTCCACTACCCAGGACGTTTCCACCTGGGATTTCCCCTCGTTTGGCATACCTATTAAACCATTCCTCCTCGCCATCTTGATTTGCATCATCAGGGGGGTTAGCCCCTGATGGTACAGAGGCTGGTGGGGGAACAGGGCATCGCCCACCCTCAGGGGTTCGGTTAGGCGCCGCCTGAGCTATCTGGAGAAATGCTGGAAGCTCTGGACATCTCAGGGGTTGCATGGGGGGCCCAGTCTGCCTCCATGACCCACAATACCCACATGTTGGTCATCCATCTCCTTCGTTCTGTCTTCTTCTTTACCTTAGCGGAGTCCGTTATTCCTTTGTGCGTTCATATATGTGGCAATGAATCCACCCCATCTGGGTCTCCTCCAATTTGCAGCCAGAAAAACAGAACTCGTCCGCACTGTCCGACTTGCCGCTTGTGATCGTGTGGAGGACAGAGGGAAGAGTGGGTTTCGTGGGGGCAGAAGGTTTCAGGGGTGCCCAGGGAATAGAGCAAGCAGGTGTCCCAGGTCCGGGGATTGGAGTCCCTCATGATGGAGCCATGGCCGCTCGCTCTTCCTGGGGCCTTGCCTGTTCAAAAAACCCTAGGTGACGCCGCATGTATTCGCTGGAACCCTGGGGTAACCGATACCAGTGGGGGGAAGGCTGTGGCAGGAAAGGTACCAGGAGTAGGCAACGAAACTGGTAGTGGTGTGGGTCTTGGGGCGGCAATAGGGGGTACAGGAGTTGCAACTGATGGTGTAACTGGGGGGATGATAGGAGCAGGGGTCGGACGAGGAGTAGGGCCAGGTGTATCTGCTGCTGCAATACTCTGCGGCTTCGAGGTCCTTTTCTTAACACAAAGTCCATCTGTTGGTCCCGTCTTCGGGCTGCCCCAGTGAATGCAGGCGAGTGTGGAGGGGATAGATGGAGATGCTGGTGATGTTCTGGCAAAGGAGGAGGTGTAGCTGTAGCCATCACTCTTGAGGCTTTCCAGCATGCATATCCCCACAGTGCTTAAGTACGCACTCCATTGTTCGTCTCTGACTCTCATAGCCAATTCCATCCCACAACTTGCGGACTTGGTATGGACCAGGGGAAGTGGGGGCGCTGCCTCCATCATTGGCACGTCATTCTCAGTATCAATACTATAGCCTCAGGGAAAGACCTTCTCCAATGCTGCCATACGATCTTTCAAAGCCTTTTGATCATACAGCATTTGCATGTATGCCTCCTGCTGCACTTTCATCCATTGTACCGCTGCCATAGTAATCTGTATGCAGAACACCTGCTGTTGCCACTTGTTCCAGTTTCTCATCTCTCACTTGCATTCATCGAGGGACTTAACTCCGTCACGGATGATGTAAGGTTCCATGAACCCCTGAGAGAATTGACCAAACAGCATACTTCCAGGCGGTAGAGGGCTCATCTTGTGAACAAGAGTGGAGTATCGGAAGAACAAAAGGGTCGCAGTGCAAGGGTCTGTAACCATGAGACCAAGAAAGTCAGCAGGTAACTGAACAGGGATGGCTGGCAAGAGCAACTGGTGGCCGTGGCATTCGATGCCGCGAATATCCGAGAAAACCAAGGGACGAAAGGTGTTGGAAGAGTTCGCCTCAAGGTGGAGGTCAGAATCCCAGGTGGATCCCATTTTGGTTTGAGGTTCGGTACTAGCCATTGCGCTTTCCACTCTGGCCTACCTGTTCTGGACAAGGTTGCCAGCATTTACACAAGGTCAGTGCTGAAAGTTGGTAAACAATTAATCAAGACGGGAGTTAAGCCAGGAGGTCTCTTAATGATATACTGCAACAGGGGCACTCCTGGGAAGCTGGATCCCAAGATTGCGACCGCACCGAACAACTTCAAACTTAACCCCGAAAGTTGACACCAGTGGAAGAGTAAAGTAAACGGTAAAACTTAATATCGTTAAGCCTGATGCTTCACTCAATTAAGGTCTCGAGAGGATTAATTGTTAGAGTAGGAGAGTTCTCGCATAGACCTGTTGATAGTTTTATCTTATGCCAGAAACTCTCCCATTGGTTTAGTCCAACTGTTCGAGCACATGCTTCTCCCCGGAGGGTGGTCTGACAGGTCTCCTGGGAGACCCCCCGGGCATGCATGTGTCCAGATGCTCTAGTTGGCCTTCACCTTATGCGGTTGTCATTTCTGTAGTGCATTTCCATTTAGCCCGCGGGAGTGAAAAACTTCTGCGTATCGGCATAATGCCAGTGGCTAACAGTCAAGACCCCTCATGAACTAGACCATCTATGACACCCTTCCCGTATGCATTGATCTCTCCTGGGCCCCAGAAGCTACTCTGAGCAGTTTATCGGTCGACTATTTATGGTTCTCTAGCTTCCGGTGTCTTCCGCAGTATAGGGTGATCCGCAAGGGGTCCAATGGGCGCTACCCAAGACCACTACCTCGGATCCACCTTACCTGTGGTAGGAATTATGCTTTCAGTGTCTCTCCATTTCCCTTTCAGATCCTATGGCGTTGGGGAAAATCTCGGGCTTGGTCGGTGTAAAACACTCCCCGCTCACCCGGCATGACCTGGGACTACCTTCGGGACCCCCACGGTCAACTCTGATTGACTCCGTCACTTTTGGTCCCTTTTACTAGGAACAACTTCGAGGAGGTACTCCAGCTTCCACCCTATACCTCCCTGTAAATGGTGCGAACAGCTTGTGGTCGACCAGACAGCAGCTAGGTATATGGTGTTGCAAGCAGGTCTGCAAACCTTGCACTTTGCTAGACTGCACACAACTACGCAACTGTTCGCCCACGCCATCCGGACCTCAAGGCGGGGCCGCAGGGGCATGATTGGCATAATGTCTCCAATTTACTGCTTCTTCGGAGCTGCCTAGCTCACCCAATAGCGTCTCCCAGAACCCCAGATTCCAGTGTTATGCGTGGCGTCGTGTGACCAACATTCCGGTCATTTTTCCCAAACTCCGCGAGAAACTTCGTATTGAAAGGTGGGGTAGCACAGGACTTTGGGCTGGGTAACCCAAGCCCCATGGCAGGGTAACCTGCTCCAAAGAGTAGTGTAACCTTGTCCGGCGGACAAGATAACTTTGCCCTGTTACCCTGTCTATCCCCTCGCCGGCGATAGACATTTCTGACCTGTCTCCAGTTACCCGGCCTAGCTGAGCAACTGTCACTTCAGAAGTCCCTAAGTATACTGACACCTCTCCTGGGTGTGCCCAGGTACCTAAGTACCTGGCCAGCTAATTCTGTTCACTCTCACAGCCTGGGCCATCAGGTCTCCCTAGGTCAAGTGCTCACTTGCCTGCCGGTCCCTACCAGTTCGCCTCCAGGCTAGCTGTATGGGTGTAGGTTCTGACTGCCATAGCTCATCTGTGCTGGGTGGTTACAACAATCCCAAAGAATGACCATCAGCATTGGGAACTGTTCTAGGAAGAAGACAAAACAAAGGTACCACCACACCAGAAGGGGGTGGACTTGGAAATCAAATCAAGAAGGACAGCGAATTTCCAGCCTGGAGTATCTACCTACTGGGAGCAAAGTAACCAAAGACCCACATTATACAGAACCTGCAAACATAATGCATTACGGACTCCGCCATATAACCAGCATTGTCAATCCTATTTGTACAAAAGAGGGACCGAAAACTAAAACTCTACGTGGAATACAGAGCCCTTAACGAAATGATAAAGAAAGAACGGTACCTGCTACCATTGATATCCAAGGCTCAAGACTGGCTTGGATTAGCGAAGCACTTCACCAAACTCAATATCAAGGAGGCATATGACAATATCAGAATAAAACTAGAATGAGAATGCAAGGCAACTTTGGCTACATGGTATGGGACGTTCGAGTATCTGGTCATGTCATTTAGGCTAACCAATGCACCCACCACCTCTCGGTGATGGATCAATCATGTACTCAGCTGATACCTAGATGTCAGTTGCATTATCTATTTAGACGTTGTACTCATATATTGTAAGGATATAGAACAACAATGAAAGGATATCAATAATATTATGGAGGTACTACCGAAATCAGGAAAATGAAGGTCAACCAAGCAAATGTGAGTTCCATAAATAGGAAGGGGAATATCTCAGCTTTATTATCAACCAGGAAGGAGTGGAAAGGGACCCAGTCAAGACCCAGGTAATATAGAAGTAGGAGGCACTAAAAACTTGAGGGGACACCCAGTGTTTCGTGGGATTTTGCAACTTCTATCATCCTTTCATCAATGGGTTCACTCTAACAGTAAAACCCACATACCACCTCCTCAAAAAGGACATCAAATTGAACTAAGGAAAAGAATAAGACAAAGCACTCAATGAGCTAAGAATGAAGATAACCACTGTACCAAGGTTGGTGTATTCTAACCCTAAAAGAAACACAATATTTGAAACCGATGCATCAAAATGTATATGCTCGGGTATACTATCAGATAGTTGCAAAGATGGACAATGCAGACAGGTCACATACAGGTCCAAAATGAGGACAGCAGCCGAATACAACTATGACATGCATGATAAGCAACTACTAGTGATAGTTTAAGCTTTGGAGGAGTGGCGACATTACATTCAGGACACCAACCATAGTACCAAGTTCCTAACTGACAACAAAAACTTGATACTATTCATAGCAACGAAAGAACTCAATAATGGCCAAACACATTAAATGGAGAAGCTAAGCCAGTACAACTTCAAAATCGAATAATGACCTAGGAAGGAAGGAGGGACACTGGGTGCCCTCACCAGGCAAGCAAAAAACATACTTAAAAACAACAAAGACAAAAGGATTACAGGGAGAGGATAGATACTACTCGCAAATGGAAAAATAGGTCCAGGCAATGCAAAAGGTAGAAATCCAGGATGATATACAGAACACTATCAAGGAACTTAGCAGGAAAGTCTAGAGGATTCAACAGATACAACAAGCACTGGAAAGAGGGGATAAGGAAATGAAAAATATCGCACCAGGGCTGGATAAGTAAGAGGACAACTACCTCCAGTATGGTAACAGGTTATGGATGCCAGATAACGAGGAAATCAGAACACACCTGATGCAAGGAAACTATGATCTTCTGGCTGCAGGTGAGGAAGGAATGGCCAAAACTGCTGTCTTGGTATTCTGTAAATTATATTGGCCAGGAATACAAGAAACGAGCCAGCAATATGTCAAGAACTGTGACATTTGTATGTGAACAAAAGTCATACAACCCGCACCGTATGGACTACTGAAATCAAATAAAGCACCCGATAAACTATGGAAATCTATACCCATGGGTTTCATCACTGACTTACCCTTATTAGGTGGCTATGACGCCATCCGGGTAGTGGTGTATTACCAACCAAGATGAGTTATTTTATTGCATGCACAAAAGATATAACAGCAGGGCAGTTCACCTTGATCTTCCAGCAAGAAATATTTCCACTTCATGGCTTGCCAAAGGACATGATAATGGGCAAAGGATCACTGTTCATATTGCAAGTGTGGAAGGAAATCACCGAAAGACTTGGAATGCAATAAGGAATGGGCAGGGCATTCCACTGCCAAACCAATGAACAAACCGAAAGAGTCAATGCGGTATTGGACTAGTATTTGAGAGCATAGATCAGCTAGCAGCAGGACAACTAGAATGAACTTCTCGCAAGAGCAGAATTCACCTGCAACAAGAGAAGACAGGAGACGATGATGGACTTGCCATCCTAGGCAAACTGTGAACAGAATCCAGCAGGCGAGGCTATCGGTCAGTTGACCAAAAACAAGATAACAAGCTCCATGGAAATGGCGCTACTTCATGAAGTCTGGTGAATCAAAATAGCCACAACGCAACTAGAAGAAAAGGAAGGTTAGGATCAACACTGTAGACCTGATTCAAACCTACAATCAGGAGATATGGTGTGGCTACTACTGCCAAACATAGGAACCACAAGACAATCGAAGAACCTCAACTACAAGAAAATTGGACCATTCAAAGTCTTGACAAAAGTAGGGGGTTGCGCTTATAAGCTTGACCTTCCAGCCTTGATGGCAATACACAATACATTCCACATCTTACTCGCCGATCTCTGCTCCAATAATAAACTACCTTCCCAAGAAACTCATCCCCCTCCATCTATCAAGAGTGTCTGGGAAGACAAATACAAACTTGAGGAAATAACCGATTCTCCCTTACCCAACGGTAAACTACAATAATATTCTAAGTGGAGCAGTTGTTTACTCGAATATGATAAAGCCTACTAGCCTGCATAGAATGGTAATGACCCAGTATACATGAGCTATGGCAGCCAGAACCTACACCCATACAGGCAGCGGGGAGGGGAACTGGTAGGAACCAGCTAGCAAGTAAGTACTTGACCTATGGAGACATAAAGCCTGGGCTCCGAGATGAACACAAATGGCTGGCAAGGCACTTAGGTACTTGACTACACCAGGGAGCGGTGTCAGTGTACTTAGGGAACTCCGAAGGGGCAGTTACTCTGCTAAGCCAGGTAACTGGACAAAGGTCAGAAGTATCTATCTCTGGTGAAGGAATAGACAGGACAACAAGATAAAGTCATCTGGTACACTGGACAAGGTTACCCTACCCACAGGATCAGGTTACCCTGCCCGAGGGTTTGGGTTACCATGCTTAAAGTCCTGGGTTACCCTACCTTTCAATACGAAGTCCCTTGTGGAGTTTGGAAAGAATAACTGGAATGTCGGTCACACAAAGCCACACATAAGAGTGAAATCAGGGCATTCTGAGAGATGCTATTGGGCGGGCTACGCAGCTGCGAAGATGCTGTAAATTGGAGACACTATTCCTATCATGCCCCTCCAGCCCCGCCTTGAGGTCCAGATGTCATGGGTAAATGGTTGTGTAGTTATCTTCAGTTTAGTAAAGGGGAATCTTTGCAGGCCTGCTTGCAACACCGTATACGTCGCTAATATCCAGTCAACTGGAAACTGTTCAGCGGATGTATAAGGCCGTATAAGGTGGAAGCTGGAGTACCTCCTTCAAGTTGTGAGCAGTAAAATGGACCAAGGGTGATGTAGTTAATGGCAGTTAACCGTGGCGGTCCCAAAGGTAGTACCGGGTGGTGAAGGGGCAACCAGGACAGTTTTATACCGAACAAGCCTGAACGTGTCCCCAATACTACTGGCTCTGTAAGGGAAGTGCCGAGACAGTAAAAGCATGATTCCTATGTCAGGTAAGGTGGATCCGGGAGAGTGGTCATAGGTAGTACCTATGGGATCACTTCTCCACCGCCATAACCTGTGGAAGACACCAGAAGCCCGAGAATCGTGAATAGTGGATAGATGAAATACTCATGGTAGCTTCCCGGGTTATGTAGCAATCAGTGCTTATGGGAAAGGTGTCATAGATAGTCCAGTTCATCAGGTGTCTTGACTGTTAGCGACTGGCAAGGTACCAATGTGAAAGGTTTTCACTCTGGCGTGCAAAATTGATATGCGCTACAGAAGCGTTAACCACATCGGTTGCGGGCCGACTGGAGGGTGTCAACATATGGGTGCCCAATGGGTATGCCAGGAGACATGTCGGACCACTGTTGGTGGAGAAGGGTTTGCTTGCATAGTTGGAGTAAACTGATGGGGGAGTTTCTGGCATAAGATAAAACTACTTAGACCTCCATGCGAGAACTCTCCTACTCCCACAATCAATCCACTCGAGACCTTAATTGCATGTAGCGTCAGGCTTAACAATATTAAGTTTTATCCTTTACATTACTCTTCTATCTCTATGTACTTTTGATAATAAGTATAGATGTTATTCAATACCATTGCAGCCTTGCGATCCATCTTCCTAGAGGTGCCCCGGTTAGAGTATATCATTGACCGACCTACTTGCTGAACTCCTCCCCTGATTGATTGTTTATCGTCCTCTGGCAGGGGCCTTGCATGAATACCGTCAACCTTGTCTGGAACAAGTAGCCAATAGTGGAAAGCACAATGGCTAGTATAGAACTTCGAACCATAATCAAGTCCAACCTGAATTCAGACCTTGATCTGGACCAGCATACCGCCAACATGTTTCGGGTGTCGCTTTTCCCAGATGTTCACAGTGTTGAATGGGATGGTCACCAGTTCCTTTTGGAGGCTACCCATATCCAGATACTTATTGAATACATTGATCTTGTGATTAGAGACACTCGTACTGTGGAGCTCTCATTTTTTCAAGATTCTTCCCTTCTACATAATATGGCTCTTCTCCAGCCGGAAGGTATCCTATGCAGCAAGTTCTCACACAAGTCCATCGAACCATATGTTGTCCCAGCGGTAGCTCAGTCGATAAACGAAGTGAAGCGGGAACTGATGAACTGGAACAACTAGCAGCAGCAGGTGTTCTGAAAACAGATCACTACGGCAGGGGTTGAATGGATGAAAGTGCAGCAGGACGCATACCTGCAGATGCTAAAAGATTGGCAGGCATTAAAAGCTCTTACAGCAGCATTGGAAAAGGCCTTTGAATGAGGGTATAGTATTGATGCTGAGCATCATGTGCTGATGATAGAGGCGCCATCCCCTCTTCTACCCATCCATACCAAACCCAGGAACTTTAGGATGGAATTGGCCATAAGAGCCAGAGATGACGAAAGGAGCGCGTACCTAAGCATGGTGGATATGCAAATGCTGGAAACCCTTGAGGGCCAAGGCTGCAGCTACATATCGTCCTTCACAACACTATTGGCGGGTTCCCTATCCATCCCCTCTTTAGTCGCCTGAACTGGTTCGGGTAGTCCTTTGATTGAACGAACTGATGAAAGTAGTGTTCCGAAAATGATGTTAGAGCCGCAGGCTATTACGGCATCAGAAACGCCTGACCCTACTCCTCATCTGATCCCTGCTCCTATGATTTCTCCCACAACACCTGCAGTTGCAACTCCCGTACCTCTTATCACCACTCCAAGATCTACATGTCTACCAGTACTATTGCCCATCCCTGACCACTCTCCTACCATAACCTTCCTAGCAGCAGTATTGCTTACTGCTTGGTTCCGGCTATTGCAAGCGGCCTCACCAGGATATTTTGAACTGGTATGGCACCAGGAAGACCGAGCACCTAAGTCTCTATCACAGGGAACTCTGATCCCCAGACCCGGAACACCAGCCCGCTCTGTTCCCTTGACACTAGTGATTCTCTCCACCCCTCAAAACCAACTGTTCCATCCATGCTCCCCATGATTACAAGCGGCAAGTCGGACAGCCAAGATGAGTTCTGTCTGCCAGGCTGCAAATAGGAAGAGACCCACATAGGGTGGATTTATTATCACTCATATGGGTGCAGAAGGGACCTGGGACCCCACTGCAGCATAGAAGAAGCCAGATGGAAGGATATGAATGACCAACATGTGGGTATTGTGGGTTATGGAGACACGCTGGCCCCCAATGTAACCCCTGGGTTGTCCTGAGCTTCGGGTATTTCTGCGGATAACTCATGCAGCTCCCAACCCAACTCTCAAGAGTAAGCAATACCCTGATCCACCATCGGCATCAGTACTATCAGTCGCTAGCCCCTCCGGGATGGGAATCACAATGGCGAGGAGGAACAGTTTGACAGGTATGACAGACTATGAGAAACCCAAGGCGGAAATGCTGTGAGTCGTGGAGATAGAAATTTGCTATCCGCAGGTGGTGTAGCAGGAGCGGAAAGAGGTCCTGGACAGTCCGACCATGACAGTTCGGATGAGGATGATGCCTATTCTCTCCCTGATTTGACCTCCTTTTGTAACGCTTGCAAGGAGGATTGGAGTGACAGAAACAAATAACGGTGGGACTGTCAAGCAAAGAAGCTATTCTGCAAACTGTAGAGCAGATCAACCTCATAGCTATTCTCCAGACAGCGGCAGAAGAAGCCAGAAAACCTGGGTGATATTGCAGCATTTAAGGGAAAGATCACTGAACTAGCCAGCTTCCTGACGCTGATGGAGGTTAAGTTCAAGTACCTTGCCAGGTTCTGGTTGACCAATATGGATAAGGTAAACCTGGTGATACCCCTTTTAGAAAACTCCACCCAGGCATGGTGTTTAGAGCTGCACTTCCATATCAAGATTGAGACAGCCAAGTGTACTAGAGATCCTGTTAACAACCGTAACCCATTGGGAACATGAAAAGGACTCAGGGAACGGCACAAATGAAGTTTCGGTGGTGACCAGGTGGAACAAGACTGATCTGTTCCAAAGTGGCTAGACCTGGTGGTGAAGCCACACTATATTGATAAGTAACTGGACAAGATAATTAACTATATGTATAAGCTTAGCTGTATACACCCAGTACAGGTATGAGATCAGGTACAGTCAGGCATTATCCAAGAGCTTTGGAATACATGTGCACTCAAGGAGTCCCATCCAACTGACTTGAACAACTGTATTGATCTTCTTCGGAAGGTCGGATATATGCTGGAAGACAACAACAGGTTTAGTAACCGTGTTATACACCCTGCCAAACTGTCTCAGCCAACCCACAAGAAGGACGATGGGTCATCGGCTGGAGGAAAGTTTGAAAAGAACTAAAAACGTTCTGGCTGAATGAATGAGAGGCCTGCCAAACCTGTAACATGTTCGGGCCAGGCCCTAGTCAGGTAATGGTACGATGAGAGCAGGTGGCTTCCTGATCAACAAGAACCGCGCACTGCTTACTAAAGGAGTCTTCAAATAGGAGTGGAATCGGAGATCAAGGAAGTAACCGTTCAACCAAGTATATTAAGAATGCTGTGTGTCTAAGTCTGCTCTTTCCATCATGGAAATCAGTAGTCTTTAAATACAGCATATTGCTTATCTCCAGTATGAGCGATATTTCAAAACTTTGCGTACATCAACTGATAGTACACGAAATAATACAAGTATCAAATGGTACTGTTAAACAAAACATAAAACATTGTGTGTATCAACCAATGGCACACAAAACAATACTAGTATCAAGCGATACTGTAAAACCAAACATAAAACCTTGTGTGTATCAACCGATAGCACACGAAACAATACAGGTATCAAGCGATACTGTGAAACCAAACACAAAACATAACCCACTACCCTTACTGGTTATACTCCCAAAATAAAATAACAATTTCACCAAACAAATAAGCTAATGAAATCCTAATGGTCGGTAAACCTGCTATTTTCCTGAAAGTCCCCTTGGGACCCATCCTTATTGTTATCGCTGTTTTGCAACAATCTCATATCGTCCTACAACATCCATTCTGCCCCTTGCAGCCATTTTTCCATACACTCCTGGCAGGGTGCTGCGCGCACAAAGCAACCTGATACCTGGTAGTGCGGTAAATCAATGTCGTTGCGGACCGTCTGGTCCTCCCAATCCTCTGTTTCAATATTGGTCCGTCCGCACTTCAAGAACGCAAATCGGCCTTGTGGAAAACAAGGGTCAGAAAGGAAAAAGGTTTGCTATTAGAAAGGGAAACAAACAAATCCAATCAACATGGTGGAAGCCCAGTCCTTTGGCTATCCACAAGTAAAGTGAAATTTGGTCACTAAAAAGAAGTCAATATTGTTCGATCGAGGGTTGATTGCAGTTCATCTGCTGTTGTCTCTGGGCTTGTCCATCTCCAGAATGAAAAAAATCTCCTAAGTACAGACAAAAGAAAAAATTTTCCTCTCACAAAAAAACTTCTCCCACCAACAGTCAACAGTCCAAACCCTATCTGCTTTGACGTCAAAACCCACAAACCAGGTTTTTGCCTCCACAGCACTCCTCGCAGTAATCGATGTAGAATATCTTCCAGTATGCATCTAGTGGGATGGTTCCATTGTGCAGTAGTTCTCCAACAATGATCTGTCATCCCTTGATGCTCATTTCTTCATAGAGCGACATTTCATAGCTTTGTAAGAGGGGTAAGGGTTTGTAAAAGGGTAAAGGTTTGTAAGAGAGTAAAGGTTTTTCTTTTGGTTTAGAGGTCTAATAGTGTGGTTTTTCCTCTTCAGAAGGGTTTGAGGGATGATGGGTGGTGTTTACGTCTTAGTGTAGCCCTCGCTTTGGTGTTGTCCTCGCTTAGGTGTTGACCTCGCGTAGGTTTTCAGGGGAATGTGGGTGGTACTTAATCTCGGTTTCTTCCCTCTCCATGCACATCTCAGCTTTTTCTGTACTCAGGTAACATCAGCCTCCAAAGCGGAATATGTCAGACATGGTCTCTCCCTGCATCTGTCCTGTCGATGCAGTTGTTGTTTCTAGGCATTTGTTGCAAATATGTATGAATAATCGGCGTGTGAGGTATCGTCTAGGAATAATTTCACGGTTCGCCAACAGTCCTATGAGCTGATGGCGCTGTTTCCAGGGTATTTGCTCATAGTATGACATTATAAGGCTGTTGGATGGTGTGTTCGTTACTTTGTTATTCCCAGTACTCGGCTTCGGCTCGCTGCTCTAAATACACAGCTTCGGCTTCCATGACCCGATTTTCATCTTCCCTGCTTTCAAAATCGCTTTCAAAGTAAGCTAACCAAAACCTGTTTTGTATTTCTGGATCTGTGTCTGAACGGAGTTGTTGGATTTCTAGCAGGATTGGGCTCCATGCCACCATCACATGGTTTATCATAGTGGGTAGCTCGCCCTCCAGTTTGTTTTCCTCCCACTGCTGGTTTACCATTTCCAGCGCATTTTCTAACCCTTCAAGTAGTTCCCAGCTGTTTTCTGTTTCCGGATATCTCATCTATTATACCAGAAACGGGTCCTGGTTATAGCGCTTTCTGTGGCCCCACATAACATCCGCTTCCCATTCTGGTTTTTCATTCACCACGATCACAGGCGGTTTTGCATGACTTCTTCCAGGGAAGGAGATATCGCTTTTAGGGAGGTATCATCTAACAGTAGATGCATGGGATGTCACTTGTCGCTTTCTGTACATTCTGGCGTCCATTTGCACCCTGTCATTTTGCGTATGTTCATCATATTCAATTATCTTGAATGGTTCTCGCCAGCACAGTTGCAATTTCTTGTTTCATCCCGATTGCCTTGGGAAAAGGCTTCCATAAACCAATAACCGGTTACCTTTCCCTATCGGTGTCTATTGTCTGCGCCGTTTTGCTGCCGTTCTTGTACTCCTGAATCATGCCAATGTGATAGCATTAAATGCCATGTTCCGGATTGCTTGATGACTGTTGAACAATTTATCGGCGGCTGGTACTGCGGAGTTCTTGAAATTTGCTAGGGGGAATAGCGCGTAGTTCTTTCTGAAAACAGCCTTCTATAGTGGCATACCGAGGGTTTCTGACCATCCTGCATTCAGGTATGCTGCCATTTCTGGTATGGCATCAAACCAATTGTTCTCTCTTGCATTGACTAGGTTTCAAAGCCCTGTTTTCAACTCGCGAAGTTTCCTTTCGACTTATCTATTTATTTTATAGTGGCCTGGTACCGCCTTGTTGTGCTCAATTCCTAGCAATCGACACCGCTGTCTCCACACATGTGACTCAAATGATGGCTCCACATCACTCACTGGCGACATTGGGTATCCATGGGCTGTAAATATTTTGTTGTGCAGTTGTTCCTAGGTTGTTATAGCCGTCACTTCCTTAGTTGTTGGTATGAGCCACGTGAATCCCGAAAACCTATCTACTGCAACTAGGACTGTGTTGTATCTCCATGAGTTATGGACAGGTGCTGCGAAGTCAATAGCTATTGATACGAAAATTTCAGATGGTAGAATGATTGTCTGGACTCTTCCTTCTGGTAACTTCGTAGGTTCTTTGCTTGTTTGACAGGTGTAACACTGTGATGCATATGCTCTGCAGTCCTTCCACATTTCAAGCCAAAATAGGACCTCGGTAGTGTACCATAAGCTTCGTTCAGAACTTTGATGGCCTTTGTTGTAGATTTTGCTAATGACGTACTCCCTCAATGTGGTGTTTCTGTACCCGGGGCCCTTCAGGATATAGAGGTATTCTTCCTGGGATTGGGTTTTTGCGGATAGCATCATTTGCACACCTGTAGGAGGATAAATCTCCCTTGGAGTCCATATTTTTATTGACTTTTTCCATATTAGTTCCCTGCGGTATGCTGCAACCAAGTTTGCTTGGAATGTCCCAATCATTTCCTTAGTGGTCTGTAACATATCATGCTCGTGCTCTATTTCGATTCCTGTAGTTTTTTCAGGTTGGTTATCCTCCTTCTCATCTTCTAAGACATCGTATAGTCACTGCCGATATCTACTCATCATTGGTGGTATTACTGAAACTATTGTTTCATTACTGAGGCTTTCTGATCGTTCTGCTCATCTAATCAGTGGTGGCCTGTCTGGTCTTGGTATTTGGAATACCGCTCTTGTTTTATAGGTAAGGTTCTCTATCAGTTCTGCTCGCCTCATAGGTGGCGGACTGTCTAGCTCGGCATTCGAAATGCATGGGCTTCCAGGTTCGGCAGTGTCAGGATTGTGCAGGATCTGGGCATCAGCCGGGCATGGGTGGACCGCCCTTTACCATTGCTATTTGATCTTCCAGCGATCATTTGTTGCCATTCTCAGTCATTGATTACGGGGGACTCCGGAGGGCTTGGGTCAGGTTGTGTGCTTGGGGGACTTGGTCCTTCACCAGGATGATAAGGGGTCAGAGCTCTCCGCTGTCTGGGGTGGTTGTTTGTGAATTTGATCTCGGTTTGGTGATATGGGCAATGTTCCACGTAACAGTACGAGTAATGGAGTGTGCTATGTTGGAGTTCCACAGGTGGTGTAGTTCAGAGGGTGCACTTGTCTCCCCAATCACTTCCTGCAGTGATTGAGCTGGGGCTCTCAGGGGGCGCAGGGGCCTCATTGAGGTATTCATCGTAGGTGTAAGGACGGGAAGTAGGGGACGTGTCTCACTTGGCCTCCATGGTGTTTGACTGTTCCTCGTAGACCATGTTATGCGTGATGTTAACAGCTTCCTTTGTACAATCTTGGACGTAGAGTGGGTTCAAGTCTGATCCTCCCTCATACATCTGGGAAAGAGCATCTGCTAAATAGTTTATACTTACCGGTACGTAGACTATCTTCGCATCGTATTTTTCTAACCTATTGAGCCATGTCACATGCTTTCTGCTTGGGTTCTTTGCAGTTCATAGATGCGTCAGGGGCTAGTGGTCCATTACTATTCTGAAGGTATTTCCCATTAGTGCATTGTGGAATCGGTTAAGCGCCTCGACTATCATTAAGGCCTCTTTATCACTAGTTCCATAATTTCTTTGCATGCCGGTTAATTTTCTGCTGTGTAATATGGCTGGTCGAGCCATCTCGTATGTGGGTCCCTGTCCTACCCATGCTCATATTCCCAAGTCTGAGGCATCTGTAACTAACCAAATCGGTTCCTGGCTCTGTATGTCTATTCGTCCCATGACTTGTTGATCGACAATCCACTTTTTTTACCATTTCAAATATGGTCTGATGGGTGGTTGTCTATACGAATTTGGCATTCCCCCTTCAATCCGTCAATGGTACTATTAGGGTAGCATGGTATGGGAGGAACTGGGCCACATAGTTCACTATTACTAGAAAGTGTTGCAATTCTTTCTTGTTCTGAGGTGTTTTCCAACATGCAATAGATGATATCTTCTGGGGGGAGGCATGGATTCCTTCATTATCCACTATGTGTTCTAGTACTTCCAGCTTATCTGCGAATAGTACTGACTTCCTTTTGCTTGTGTAGAACTTTGCCGTTCTGAGTAGGTCACATAGCTGCCACATGTGTCTTAGATATTCTTTTAATATGTCCAAGAATATAAGAATATCATCAACGTATACCCATACAAAGTGATGTAGGAATTCGCTCCGCAGGTCTTCCATTATTCGCATAAAGGTTGCAGGTGCCTTCATGTCTCCTTGTAGCATTACCTTGCTGACAAACCCTCCAAACGAGGTTTTGAATGAATTGAAGTTGGCACTGTCTTTGTCCACTCGTGTTTGGAAGTATGCATCACTTAGGTCAATTTTGCTCCTGAATTTTGCTCGTCCTGTTTGGTCTAGGATTTGTTGTTGGTTGAGGATGGTTGGGCTATCCATGATTGTTTTGTCATTTCAAATTTTCAGGTCCACCAGGGGGTGGATCCTTCCATGTGACTTGGGTTGTACAAATGTAGGTGCCGCTGCGGGGACTTCCTGTCATATGATTACTTCACCTTGTAATTTCTCATTTATCCTGTTCATGAGTTCTTCCTTGTATGCTTCGGGAATTCAGTATGTTCATTGGTTTTTTTAGATCCGTTGGCTCTTTCAAGCGCATGTGGTGGTTAATTTTATGCACAGGCGCTAGTGTTTGAGGAACCTTGTCCTGAAATACATCCTTGTATTCTTCCAACCGTGTTGCTAAGGTTGCATCTGAAACAGTGGCTCGGAATTCCCCGCTTGTTTGTTTCCATAGTACTCACAGTTGGTTATCAGGAAACTCCACTGCTGTGTCCCCACACCTGGTAATGGCGCGGTGTTCTTTCAGAAGTGGCATCGCAATTAGGGCATCGGATTTTGGCAAGTTTCCTACCAATATCTCCTGATTTGTCCCTTTCTTTTTGCCAATTCCTATGGTCAGCCCACATTTCGTATGGCTTGAAGGGTGGGAATCTTTCATTGCCATGTTGACTGTTGTTCGTTGGGGTAGGGGTTCCGTATGTATGCTGTGGGTAGAGATAAAGGTAGTTCTGATGATGTCACAACTCCTTGTTCCTGTATCGAATAGTATCTTTGCTGCATGGCCTTCTATGTAGCTCGTTCCTTCTAGTACATCAAGGGGCCTTTTTGTCAGTGCTGGTTGGGTCCAGAGGCTTTCCATTTCAACCAACTTGGTTTCCACTTCATCGTATTCGGTTGGTTCTATGTGGTTCGTGCTCGCATCCCGCTTTGCTCTTTTCCCTTTTCCCTGTTTGGCATAGTAGTCCTTTACACAGTGTGCCTTTTCCCCCACTTGGAAACATGTGCCTTCCCTGCAGTGTTTCTGCCTTTTATCTTTCCTGTCTTTTGAACCTTTGCGGTATCATTTTTCCTTCCTTGTCTTGTCATTAGATGATCATCCTTTACTGTTCTTCTTCTGTGGTATATGGGTTCGGAAAATTCCTGTTTCATACCGGATAGCGTCCTTGGGTTCTGCCCATTTGACTATCTTGTCAAAAGAGTCTCCATCTTCTTCCCGGGTTCCACCTGCTACCATAGTCTGGGTTGTATTACTTTATACACTCTCTGTCATAGCGGGTATTGAGATACTGCTCCGGTAGGCAGCCATCCATGGTACATGAGGAGCTCCTGTACGACCATCGTTATTCATTCTGTTTTCCCGTTTCATATTTGCTGGATTTCCTTGAACTTCTTATATAGTTCTTCCCTGTTTCATGAGGATTAGAATCTATCTCTCAGGTACATTATCGGAGTCGTTTCTTGGATTTTTCGCCAACCTCGTAGTGGTTCATCGCTTGGTGGTATACTTCCTGTGCCTTTCCTGTACAGGAACTTCCAAAGTACGCTCCGCTTCCTTCTTTGGTTTTGTCCAAGCCGTGCAGGGTGAGGTATCGGGAAGTGGTTGTTACCTATTGATCAACTGCTCCAGATTTTAGCTCTTCCTTCTTATCCGAGAACGTGGGTGGCACCGGGAGCTTGACGTTTAGTCCCGTTCACCGAGCCCCCAGGCCTGATGGCGCAGCGGACTGTCCTTCAGATATAGCGTGTTCGGACTCTACACTGGTGCCACAGTCATCTGATAAGCTTTCTGAAGAGTTACGGCGGGGTTCGTCTGCTGAATCTTTCGCTACCGAGTCAGCTGATGTTTCTTCGTCGTCGTCTTCCTTCTTTGCAGTGCGGATAGGTAGGCTGTCTTTTTCCAGTGGTTGTGCCGGTGCGTTTCCATTTCTGTGGCTCAAGGGGAAGAGCCCGGGGAGGCTTGTTGTTGCTTTCGCTAACTTGTCGGTTGATTCCCTGAAGGTTTGCTTGGCCCAATCCTGCGCCAGTTGCCTTTCTGCTTCATCAATTGGGAAATTGCAGTTTGGCCCCTGCAGCTTCTTGGGTTACCTTCTGTTGGTAAGGCCTTCTCATGGGACCCGCTTCCCAGTTCAAGTCTCTAGTGACTCAATGGTGTCTTGTTGGCAGAGCCGAAACTTCCGCGGTTCCGCTGCTCCCTACTGCTAGCTCCGATGTTGGACTTTCATAGGTTGATCTGGTCTGATCTGGGCAGGTTTCTAACCACTCGCCGAGGTTAAAAAAATGTAATGTGTTCCGCTCAGGCGCTAGTCACACAGCGGTAAAATAGGAGCAGGTGCCTTCTTGATCAACAAGAAGCAAGCACTGCTTACTAAAGGAGTCTTCGAATGGGGTGTAATAGGAGATCAAAGAAGTAACCGTTCAACCCAGTATATTAACAATACTATCTGTCGAAGTCTCCTCTTTCCATCCTGCAAATCAGCGGTCTTTAAATACAGCATATCGGTTATCTCCAGTATGAGCGATATTTCAAAACTTTGTGTGTATCAACTGATAGTACACGAAACAATACAAGTATCAAGCGATACTGTGAAACCAAACATAAAACAATGTGTGTATCAACCGATAGCACACGAAACAATACAAGTATCAAGCGATACTGTGAAACCAAACATAAAACATAACCTAGTACCCGCACCAGTTAGAAAACAGACTAATTTCACAATGGCAAAGCAGGGAAAGCCCGGGACTTCCGGGTATGCTATAGTGCATAAGGAAATCCTTTCAACTTTAACCAAATATCGGAGAAAGCATAACAAGTCCAGGAAGTGTGGACAAACTGGTCACTTGTGGAGGAAGTGTACCATGGTGTACCCTGTCATTACTTCATCCAAACAAGCTTGTGGAGTGAAATTCTCAGCCCCCCTAAGCGAGCCCTCTGGCTTGAACAGGCGGCTAAAGGGTATTGAAGCACCACCCCCGGCTCCCTCGTCAAAGATACTTGAAGTCTGACAGGTATCACCTCANCCGGCTTCCTCAGCGAAGGCACTTGAAGTCTGACTGGTATCACTCCAGACCACGGTGGTTGATACAGCCTGCTCAGAATAGGTAAGAACCTATTCTGCTTAAGGTATAACCTTCCTGCCCCATATCCATGAACCTATAAGGAGTAGATAGAAAGGAACCTTGGACGCAGCTTCTGGCAGAGGTAAGTAGCCCTCTACTGCATGAACGAGCCTGGTACTGACTACACCCAGGGGGTGGAGAGAGATATATGTTGCAGGCCACGCACAGTGGCATGGGCTCTCTTTCCTTTGTTTTTTTTCTGGTTATCTCCTTTCCTCTAGTTATACACATTTCTTTCAGGATTTCCGTGGCTGGATGGGCAAGTCATAGGACTTTATTTCAGTTGATGCTGGGTGAGGTCTTGGTAGAGGAGATACACAACATTGGGGAAGCAATGATTATTTGCTTGCAACTGGTCCCACAGTGGACTTCTACCCAACCCAGGAAAATTGTTATGTTTAGTACAAGCAGAATTGGTTCAAGCTGGAGAGGATCAAATAAAGACTGTTATTTTTATGTTTACCTGTGGAGGGTTTAGTACCTGAAATCATGCTAGCATGATAGTAAACACCCTACCAATTTGATAAAATGAATCCCAATCCCTTAACATTTACTGCCCCATTGTAGCCGCTCTTGTACCAACAGGCAAGAGACCCAAAATTATTAAGCCAGGATGACTAAGTCCCTAAGACAAGTACAGAGACAGAAACGTACCAACTTGCCTCATCATACAAGTCTATTCACCCACAGGTAAAGCTAGACTAAAAGATTGGAGCGAGACAGGTAAGGGCAAAAGCACTCCTGCTACTCGATAGTGGAGCTACTGGGCTAGTGCTTAGTAGCCAATCGGTTAAATGGACTCAGGCACCTTGTGTACAGAGAAAGTACATGTACTGATGAGTGATACAAGCAGTAATCACATTCCAGGGTCAGGTCTACACTATACCAAGTCATTGGAGATTAGGATAGGTGACTGTCAGAATGAGAGGGCTTTGGAAGTTATAGATATGCCCAATACCAACATGGATAGGTACCTACCTATCTCTTGGTTGAAGGACTATAACCCTGATATAGATTAGAAGATAGGATCACTAACCTGGCACTCAGATTTCTACAAGGCTAATGGCCTAGTAGAGCAGGGGCAGTTAGTGTTCATGACAGGTAAAGAATTAATGGCTGATAACTCTAGTAATGTATACTTATTGACAATTGTACAATTCTCCGATGAGGAAGGTGCTGACATTGTGGTCAAGGTGCTCCCTGAGTATAAGGACTATGGGGATATCTTCAGTCTAGAACATATTGAGGCATTGCCGGAGCACTCAAAGTATAACCATATGATTGAGTTGCAACCTAGGACTCAACCTCCATTTGGGCCTATCTATCTATTATTGGAAAAGGAGCTTAAGGCACTCCAGATATATGTCAACAAGATGCTATGAACTGGAAAGCTGTGACAATCGAGTTCCTCCACAGCAGCCCCTATCCTCTTCATGCCAAAACCAGATGATACGTTAAGACTGCTAATTGGTTACCAATGGCGGAACAAAATCACGGTTTAGAGTAAGTATCCTCTACCGCTAATGAACAAACTACAAGATAAGTGAGGAAAGGCCACTGTGTTCACTATGTTTGACATGAAGAACAGCTACTACCTTCGGAGGATGGCAGAAGGTGAGGAATAGAAGACAGTTTTCGATTGTAGATGTAGACTGTAGGAATACACAGTCATGCCGTTGGGTTATGTAACAGCCTGGTAACTTTCCAGAGCATGATAAATAAAGTCTTCTGTTACCTCTTGGGTGAAGCAGCTATTGCGTACATGGACGACATCCAGATCTACTTGGAAACCATGGAAGAGTATATAGCGCTGGTGAGGTGCATGATAGAGAAATTGCGGAATGGCAGATTATGCGTAAGTATGAAGAAGTCCAGTTTCCACCAAGAGGAAGTTGAATTCTGCAGATACAAGATCTCTTATATGATGATTTCTATATTGTTGGGGAAGGTGCAAACAATCAGGGATTGGGCACCTCCGACATGCGTCGTTGACATTCCGAGCTTGATAGGCTTTGTCAACTTCTATCGTCAGTTCCTGGAGGGTTTCAGCCAGATAGCAAAACCTCTGATGCACTTGACAAAGAAGGATGTCCAATGGGAATAGACACCTGCTGGTAAGCAGGCCTACAACCATTTTGCGGAAGTGTTCCCATCTCAACCTATCCTAGCACATTTTGACCTAGAATGGCCAACAGCGCTGGAAACTGGCACTAGTGACTTTGCATTAGGAGCTGCACTCTCCCAGTTCTGGGAAGATGAGCGATGGCATCCAGTAGCCCATTATAGTCGGAAGCTTCACCCAGCAGAGATTAATCATGATGTGCATGATAAGGAAATGACTACCATCATGGTGGCATGCAAGGAATAGGATTATCTGCTTTACTTGTTAACGGACCAATTGCTGATCAATACAGATTATATGAATTTAAAGTACCTTAATAGCACTAAGGTCCTTGACTATAAGGAGCACCACTGGGCTGAGTTCTTGCAACCCTTTAACTTCCAGGTGGTTTGCCAAGAAGTACGGTTGAACGAGCAGGCTGATGCTTTGTCGCAGCGTAGGGACTGCCGCCCTGAAGAAGTGAGTGATTTTCCACTACAGTCATTTGTTCAGCTAGGGCACTGGGTGGGGAGCCAGGAATAGAACATCGTGCAACCACAGATGTTGCGAGTGTGCTAAGGATTTTGGCTCCAGTCTTCCTTTTTGGATCAATTATGTGTGGTGATAAAACAGGACCAGGAATACTTAAGGATCCTGAAGGCAATCACTGTGGGTGACAAAGAGGTTGACTGACTCTTCATGATGGAAAAGGGCTTACTCCTGTACCACAACAGGTGGTATGGTTCCTAGCATCAAAATCTGAAGCAGACTATGATGCAGGCTGAACATGACTCCCAAATTGCAGGAAACTTCAGGACTTACAAAACCATTGGCAGGGTTAGAGCGAACTTCTATTGGTCTAAGATGTATGAGCACATCACAGACTGTGTGTAAACATGTGATACATGCTAAAGAAATAAGTCCATCAGGCACAAGATGATTGGTCTGCTGGAACCTATTGATATTTCTATGCGGCCTTGGATAGCAATTTCAATGGACTTCAATGTAGCGCTGCCAGAGTGAGGAGGGTATACCAATACCTGAGTCATGGTAGACCAATTTTCGAAAATGGCACTCATCATACCCCTGACCACGGTGGTACCGCTCAAGCAGCTTGCCTTGGTGTTCCTGAAGTAGGTTTGGTACTGTCATAGACTCCCACAGTCAATCATCTCCAACCGAGATAGCCAGTTCACATCCAAGTTCTGGATAAGTCTGATACAGTTGTTGCAAGTGAAACTAAGCTGTGCGACCGCTTTCCACCCCGAAACTAAAGGGCAATCTGAGAGGGTTAACCAGACACAGGGGCAGTACTTACGTAGTGACTGCTTCTACCAATAGGATGATTGGGGTTCGCTACTACCACTTGCGGAATATGCATACAACACCTCAACATTACAATCCACCAGGTTGTCACTGTTGGAGATTAATTACAAGTTCAATCCGCTGACAAACTGGTCTAGTGTATTGCCTTATAATCAAGTGATACACCCTGGCACTGCCCTGTTGGTTAAGGAATAGAAAGGAACCTGTCAAGAGATTACAGAAATGATTCAATAGACACAGGGAAGGCAACGAAAATGGCACGACTAGAAAAGGTTGCAAGTACCAGACGATGCTACTGTGGAGAATGGGGCCTCTGGGCCGCCTGAGAAAGTGGACCATCTGGTATTGAACTGAAAGTACCTCTGTACTAGGCGTCCGATTGTAAAGGGGGACCACTGGATGTTTACACGCTTTTGTGGTTCAACATCAGGTGGGTACCTAAGCATACGACCTCCAATTGCTTACCAGATGGAGTATCCATCTGGTTTTCAATGTCGCATTGCTAGAACAATGTTGCAAGGATCTGGGATCGGTTAGGGTCAACAATGTCCCGATCCCAGAACTGGTGGAAAATGAGCCCACTTACGTTATCAAGGGTGTTGTGGACAGTCACTGGTATGGTGGAGCAAAGCCTAAGTTGCCATCGGGCTTTGGCCAGTACCTCGTTTCATGCGAAGTCTATGGAGCTCAGGAGAACTCTGGGGAGTCCTATGAGATGCTGGAAGGAATGGACTTAGAGGCCATTCTGGATTTCCATCAAAGGTGACCATCCAAACTCAGGAACCATAGGGTCTTAGGGAATCAAGCCATGGAAATAAGAGTCAACGGTAATGGTCGGGTCAAGATGGTGGAGAATAGAGAAGTAATGTGACAATCCAGCATATGTGAGCTATAGCAGCCAGAACCTACACCGATGCAGGCAGCCTAGAGGTGAACTGGTAGGAACTAGCAGGAAAGTAAATACTTGTCCTACGGAGACCCAAGACCAGGGCACCAAGATGAACACAAATGGCTGGCCAGGTACTTAGGTACTTGGCTACAGCTGGGGGCAGTGTCAGCATACTTAGAGACCTGTGAAGAGTCAGTTACTCTGCTAAGCCAGATAACGGCAGAAAGGTTGGAAGTGTCTATCTCCGGCAAGAGAATAGACATAGTAACTGGATAAAGTCATCTTGTCCACTGCCCTAGGTTACCCTCCCCTGAGTATCAGGTTACTCTGGCAAGGGGCTGGGGTTCCCTGACTAAGGTCCTGAGTTACCCTGCCTTTCAATGCAAAGTCCCTCGTAAGTTTGGGAAAATTGACCAGAATGTTTGTTGCATGAAGCCACACATAATACTGGAATCCAGGGTTCCAAGAGACACTATTGGGTGAGCTAGGCAGCTCCAAAGAGGCTGTAAATTGGAGACATTATTCCTAGCATGCCCCTCTGGCCCAGCCTGAAGGCCTTGACCTCATGGGCAAATGGTTATGTAGTTCTGTGCAGCCTAGTAAAGAGGAATCCTGGGAGACGTGCCTCCAACAGCAGATATGTCGCTGCTATCCAGTCGATCATGCGCTATTCGCAGGATGTGTAGGGAGGCATAGGGTGGATGGGAGAGTACCTCCTGCAAGCTGTTGGGAGTGAAATGTACCAAACCTGGCGTAGTTAATAGGAGTTACCCATAGGGATTCCGAAGGTAGTCCCAGGTAGTGCTGGGGAGACTGTGAGAGCTTTACACCTACCAAGCCCATATGTGTACCCAATGCCATAGGCTCTGTATGGGAAGTGCAGAGATGCTGAAAGCATGATTCCGGCTGAAGGTAAGGTGGATCCGAGGTGGTGGTGATGGGTGATGCCCATTGGATCACGCCCAGACCTCTGTGTCCTGCTGAAAACACCAAAAGCCCGCGAATAGTAAATAGTAGATAGATAAACCACTCACGGTAGCTTCCGAGGCCATGTAGTGATCAATGCATATAGGAAGAGTGTTATAGATAGTCCAGTACATCAGGTGTCTTGACAGTTAGCCAATGGGAAGATACCAATAGGAAGAGGTTTTCACTCCAGCGGGCAAAATGGATATGCACCGCAGAAAGGATAACTGTATAAGATGAATGGCGGCTAGAGTTTGTTGACACATGAATGTCTGAAGGGTGTACCAGGAGACATGTTGGACCACCTTTAGCAGAAAAGGGTCTGCTCCAATGGTTGGAGTAAACTGATGGTGGAGTTTCTAGCATGAGATAAAACTACTTCAACCTCTATGCAAGAACTCTCCTACTCCAACAATCAATCCTCTCAAGACCTTAACTGTGTAAAGTGTTAGACTTAATCATATTAAGTTTTACTCTTTACTTTACGATTACATTTATGTGAAGTTTTGCTGATAAGTATTGCATTTTTCACTGTGGTCACAACCTTGGGATCCATCTTCCTAGAGGTACCTCTATTACAACAATTTCGACAATGCAGAACTTACAATGCATCCCTTCTGCCAATAATACCACCACAAACCCCAGGTAGACCAAAATGGAAATTACACAAACCCAGTTACTGCCCATGGCAGTACAAGAAGGATGAGACAACACGATTGGTCTCCCTTGCAACGTCACTCCCAGCGGTGTGGGATACGAATGGCCCTCCGAAGCCTAACTAGATTAAAGGGAACAGGAGACAAAGAGAATGTCGGAACACAATACCATGTCATGAACCCGTCACTACGATGACCAGTCCTGGATACACCTAAAGGACCAGCAAGGTCAAGCATGGCTACCATGGGCCACTAGGACCCACAAGAACAGAACAGAAATTTATGAGAAGAAAAGGTGGCAAGAGTGCTCTGAGGATAGTGGCAAGACCCATGAAATAGAAAAAATGAATGCGGGATATTATCCCCAAAAAGACAGAAGCGAGAAACCCTGGAAAAGGGGTCACAAAGGGCGGAGGACATACAGGGCAGCCATAAGGGCACAGCAGGAGGGAGAGGAGAGCGAGGAAAATATGGAAACACTTGTGGAGACGGAAAGCCTAAACCGACAGATCGATGACCTGTGGAAAATGCTGGATGAACCTCAAGGGATCTTCACTAACCAACAAGCAACCATCGATGCCCAAGAGAAAACAATTGGAATGCAATTGTAAATGATTGAGGTAGCAAACACGGCCCTCTAAAAATTGAGGGAAAATTAACAATGTGAACGGAAGTACCAGGAGTTGTTGGAAAGAGAAGCGAAGGCATTGGGCTGAGTCCTGATACAATGGCAGTAGCCTGATGGAACTCAGGCTAGAGGAAGAGGAGAGCTAATGTCACAAATGGGAACAGGGGAGGAAGGTTTCTTACATCATGAAAGACTCAGAACCGAATGGTAGGAGAACTGAGTAAGACTAAGGGGTTTTTGCACAGTGACTCACATTATGGTCATAGGGTCTCACATGACTCTCAGTTGTGAGTTGCCAGTACCTTGTAATTAGTTAATACATTTGGATAACTCGTAGTTGCGAGGTCGCACAATGTAATGACTTTCACATATGACTCAACTAGTGAGTCATGGGTCTCATGCATGTGATGCACTTAGCGCATATGACCATGGCAAGTGACCCAGAGGTATGAGTCACAGGGTTAGGATTGGTGTGAAGAGTAAGTATAAAAGGGATTACTAGAACCTAAAAGGATAAGCTCTTTACGCTGTCATCTTTGTATCATCTTACCTATAACCTTATTATTTTACTCTTCGCCCACTAAGCTCTACTACACACCTACGCTTATAAGCCAGTCATCCTCTACGATCCTTGGGTGCTTAGCTATCCGACTCATAAGAAGAGGTCTGATCACGAGTGTTTCAGGCTAAGCTATCGTTGACCATATGAGTGAAACTCTGACTGGTAGGTATTGTTACACTATGTGGCAGACAGATTCCTCACTCTAGGTCTTGTCTTCATAGCTGATAGGTTTGGAGTATAAAGCTTTCTGTATTGTAAGGAGCATAAAGTAGTAGATCGGAAATACCAGTAGATAGTTGCATGTAGAGCTAACCTATCTCTGAAAACCCAGCTTTTATATAGGCCTCTTTCTATAACCCTAACACTGCTCTGATCCTGAAGTGAGGTCAGGTGCAAAATCAATCATAACATCATATACCTCAATTGAGTCATGTGCACAAAACATAAAACAATTCTATAACCTCTATATGAGGTCTATGCAGAATATGAATTAAATGCAAACATAAATCAAACCACATGACCCACAAACGAGATCATATACAAAACATAAAAAAGCCATATGACCTACTAATGAGGTCATGGGCAAAACATAAATGAGTCAGCTTTACCGGTAAGCCTTACTTGCCAATCTAGACTCTCTCCATAATGTCAACTGTACGTCATGTATGACATATCAATTTAAACATAAACACGCCCCATGATCTGCTAACAAGATCATGTATATGAAAAGATAACTTTAACCCCAGGACCTTCAAATGAGATCATGTGTGAAACCTATTCCTCACTTCCATCACCTGGCTAGCGCTCCTCTAGCCAGATTGTAATATGAAGAGGAAAGAGGTTGAAGACAAAAAGTGCCAGAATGTATTATAGCATATAAGATTTTGTAGATAATAAAGCATCAAATCCCCAGGCCAAACAGTGATAAAAACCACTATCAGGTAAGCATGCTAGAAGATGTAGAGACTATACTATCTGCTAGGTAGTACATACAACAGGTTGGAGATCATAAGTATCAATCAGATTGAAATTGTTCTTAGATGGTATATGTAACTCGACTAATTGGTAATATGAACAGAGTTGACCTTACAAGGCTTAGTAAAAGCTATCACTACTAATTGGAGAAACCAAGTGGAAGACCATGATATCTCCAATCAATGAATCAATAATGTTATTCACCAAGTTCAAAAGCTTATAATATACTCAACAGCTTCACAATGGTGGTGAAAATTTGGGTTCAAATATCAACAATATAATACAAAAATCTACAATAATGGCCCTGAGCAAGCTGATATACCAAGCTATTATAATAAAATGTTTCTTCCCAGGATGGCATCATACATGGATTAATTCATAATATAGGATGAAAATCTTAATATTATACCCAATTCAGAGCATCAGTCAGGCCATATTCAACTACTAATTCTGGTTATTCAAAATGAATCGACCTTGAACTTGAATGATGGTCAATATTTAATCTGGCTACATGAGAATCACAATCCAACATGGAAGAAAGGCCAAGGTCATGGACTCCATAGATCCAAATTTCTAACTCTAATTGGCTATCTTGGTAATAGTTATACTTGTATTATTATAAAATATAGAGGTAAAGTTTGATGAAATGGGGATCACCTTTTAGGCCAGATTGTAAATAAGGTAATCTCTACCTGTGAAGTAGAGTTTCCAGGCTGCAAAGCTCTGTTCGACTTTAATAATATATACAATCACTTCAAATATACAAAAAATATCTAGAGAGTTTAAGAAATGAATTTGGAGCCTGGTGGAAAGCGTATTCAACCGATGCACGATACCTAAGTTATTGGTAAAAAGTATTGAGATGCTGTATATATATAGTAGATAATGTTTCCCAATAGAACCCGTAAGAGATTAAAAGCAGTCCTTCCACAGTGAGCTCTTTGACCATAAGATCAATTGCAATTTCTGATGCAGTACTCAATTAAGCCACCAACAAGTAAGAAAGCAAAACTAAATCCATATTATTTAGATATGGGAAATTGGTGTGCCTGGGTACTTCTGGCCACATAGTTAGACTTCAAAAATCGAAAAAGCCAGATTGAAGAAGTAATTCTAGCTGCTGGTCATATGCTTATTTCTTATT
This sequence comes from Tuber magnatum, assembly GCA_003182015.1. NCBI lineage: Eukaryota > Fungi > Ascomycota > Pezizomycetes > Pezizales > Tuberaceae > Tuber > Tuber magnatum. Next base: position 2,887,468 of record PYWC01000011.1, on the reverse strand, counting down.
TAGCATTCTATTATGTGATTAACCTCACAGAATACTTTTGGAGAGCTGCAAAGGTTTCTACAAGCAACAACTATAAGTACAATTTTTAGGTATTAAAATAACTGATACCTAAAGCATTAGCAGTAGTACTAAGACAACAAATCTACAGATATTGGACATGTACTGATAGGATTATGTATGCCTATTGGAATCAAATTATTAATTCTTCAGTAGAATATCAGAGACTAGTTCGCTAAAAATACAAGTCTAATGAAAGGATAAATAATATATATAATAATTAAAACAAAATACAACTAGATATACAAACTAGAAATACTACTAGGATACTAGATAAAAGATTATGAGAGAAAAACTTTGATAGCACTATGAATTGAACATAAAACTTACAAAATCTCTGTTCAGAATTTGTTACCCTCTATCCTCAAAATTTAGAGATGTCATAGGATGCCATGGCTTAGTCTATATTTCCTACACTTTGCATCATATCTGCCAAATTTCGACGAACCTTGTAATCTGTTTGAAGTGAGATGCTATTCACATAGCATTACGATAGAAGCAGGTAGCTACTTAATCAACAAGAGGTGAGGGCTACGTAGTAAAGTAGGCTTTGAGAAGGTGTAATAGAGAATCAAAAAAGTAATCATTCAACCAAGTATATTAGAGATACTGTCATCAAAGTTTGTTGTTTCCATTGTGAAAATTAGTAGTCTGTAATTCCATCTTATTGCTTATACCCAGTATGAGCAAGTTCATAAAACCTTTTATGTATTAAGCAATAGCATATGAAACAATACGAGTATCAAGTAATACTTGTGAAATCAAAGATAAAACACTGTGTATATTAAGCAATTGTATACAAAACAATTCAAGTATCAAACAATACTATGAAACTAAATATAAAATATTATATGTATCAATCAATAGTACATGAAACAATACAAGTATCAAACAATACTATAAAACCAAACATAAAATATAACCTAGTACCCATACCAGTTACAAACCTGCTGAGTACATCTCAATTCTAAAAAGGGGTCCTAAAAAATGTCAATCAGAGGTATAATATTATGATAGAAGTTTATAGCAATGCAGGACTCTATACAAACAATACTAGAACTGGGAAATCATGAAACAGAAGAGCACGTAGTAATAACATGGGATGTAAACAAAATACATATTGGAGGTCTAGATAGGAGCTGTGAAAAGACCAGAGTTAGGAGAATGAGAGGGGATGGGATGTAGTACCAGCAGACAAGAAAGATAAATAGAAATGTTTAGACAGAATTGACATTGCAGAAATATGGTCTGAACAAGAAAAGTCAGACTTGAGAACAATCAGGTTGAAAGATAGAAGAAGTACATATCTTCAGAACATAGGGCCATAGTGGCTGGAATGGTCAAGAAGTTAGGAGAAAGTAGAAGAGGTTGTTAGAATAAGACAAAGTATAAAAATGGAGGCTCAAGATGGAGGAGGCAAGTAGTACATAAACAGAGTGTCAGGACACAGGAGGATTCATGGAGAAAAATGAGGATATAGGGAGAGTTTAATACTATATTCTGATTAATATTTTATGTTCTGTGTATCCTATGTATCAGATGTACAAAATACATATAATGCAAGCAAATATTTTTGCTGTTGCCGGCTTTCTACTTATAATGATCCTATCACACTGCAAGCTATTACTTATTCTGGAAGTTCAATGTAGTTATCAATCTTGTCCTCATCATGATTCTCAATTCTGTCTTGTTGTTCAGTACTCTGTACAATCTTTTATTGTTTTATACTATCAAATATGTTCAGAATAGATGCTTTGTAACGTGTTCGGGCCGTGCCCTAGTCACGTAGCAGGGCGATAGGAGCAGATGGCTTCTTGATCAACAAGAGACGAGCACTGCTTCCTGAAAGAGACTTCGTGGAGGTGTAATGGAAGATCAAGGTAGTAACCATTCAACCAAGTATATTTACAATACTGTCAGTCAAAGTCTGCTGTTTCCATCATGCAAATCAGTGGTCATTAAATACATCATATCGCTTATATCTGGTATGAGCGATATTCCAAAACATTGTGTGTATCAACTGATAGCACATGAAACAATACAAGTGTCAACCAATACTATGAAACCAAATATAAAATATTGTCTGTATCAACTGATAGCACACAAAACAATACAAGTATCCAATGATACTGTCAAACTAAATATAAAATATTATGTATATCAACTGATAGTAGACAAAACAATACAAGTATCAACCGATACTATGAAACCAAACATAAAACATTTTGTGTATCAACTGATAGCACACAAAACAATACAAGTGTCAAATGATACTGTGAAACTAAACACAAAAATAACCTAGTACCCGTACCAGTTACCTGCTCTCCAATGTAATATTTACCACTAGTCAGTACTTTTAGACATAAGTGACAATACTTTGGCCTAATTTCAAGCACCCTTGTTCTCCCCTTCATAGTGTTAATAGTCAAGAACTCAAGGCTTCCCCTGTACGACACATTTACAAAAGTATTCTTAAAGATGTAGTCACTTAAGCAAATGGGTCAAAGAGTGGAATTATAAATAAGAACATACAAAGATTATGCTAGTGCCAAGGTTGTTGCTACGCCAAAACCTGTGGCTACTTACTAGCTCCCAACCTTCGGCATTCTCAAGAGATTGCCAAACAGCTCCATAGTTCTTGACAGCTCAACCTTCCTTAATAGCTCAATGGTTCTGGACATCTCAATGGTTATTAGGCATTGTCACAGTTACCTACTTGCTCAACATTGTATCACCTAGCATACTGCCATAAAATCCTGGTAGTACAATACAATATAACAATATATCAACATAGAAGCAATACTTTTTTATTTCCTATCCGTTTTGCCACCATTGCTTATTGCTTAATACTTGTAACTAACCTGCATAGCTTCTTTTTATAGCCTTGAATTATACATCTTTCTTGAATATATATCTTCATTTGCCTTATCAATAGCTTGTATTCTGCTTCCTCTACCATTTTATTTACATTTTGTATCAGTCTCAACTGCTTTTCTGCTTTCTCTAACTCCATATTCTCCTTTTTTATTCACTATTTGTATTAGGAGGTAGCTGACTCAAAGGACCAGCAAGTACTGACTCAGGCCCAATAGATAATGAAGTGAATGCTGGGAAGGCTGTAACGACCCAGCATGCATGAGCTATAGCAGCCTGAACCGACACCCATATGGACATCCATGTGGCTGACGGGTAGGAAGCAGCAGGCAAGTAAGCATTTGACCCACAGAGACCTGATGGCCTGGGCTCTGACTTAAACGGAAATAGCTGGTAAGGTACTTGGGTACTTGGCTACATCCGGGAGTGGTGGCAGCATACTTAGGGACGTCTGGATAGGCGGTTACTGGGCTAGGGTGAGTAACTGGAAAAAGGTTAGGAGTATGTACCTGCGATAATGGAGTAGACAGGGTAATAGGGTAAAGCCATCTGGTCCACTAGACAAGGTTGCCCTACCCCCAGGATCAGGTTACGCTACCATGGGGCTCTGGTTACCCAGTCTAAAGTCCTGAGTTACCCTAACTTTCAATATGAATGGCCTCAGGAAGTTCAGGAAAAATGACCGCAATGTTTGTCACACGAAGCCACAGATAATACTGGAATCAGAGGACCCAAGAGATGCTATTAGGTGGGTTGCAGAGCTCCGAAGAAGTTCTAAATTGGAGACATTATTCCTATCATGCCCCTCCGGCCCTGCCTTGAGGCGCGGATGTCATGGGCAAATGGTTGTGTAGTTGTGTACAGTCTAGGAAAGTGGAATCTTTAAAGGCCTGCTAGCAACACCGTATGCGTCACTGCCATCCAGTCAACTATAAGCTATTCACAAGGTATATAAGGAGGCATAGGGTGGAAGATAGAACACCCCCTGTAAGTTGTTTGGAGTGAAATAGATCAAAGCTAATGGAGTTAATGGGGGTTAACCATGGGGGACCTGAAGATAGTCCCAGGTGGTGTCCAGATGACTGGAAGGGTTTTACATCTACCAAGCGCAAAGGTGTCCCCAATACTATAGGCTCTGTAAGGAAAGTGCAGAGATACTAAAAGCATCATTCCTACTACAGGTAAGGTGGATCCGAGGTAGTGGTCATGGGTAGTGCCCATTGGATTACTGCTGAACCACCGGATCCAACGGAACATACCAGAAGCTGAAAGCTTGTAAATAGTAGATAAATAAACCACGCACGGTAGCTTCCAGGGTTGCATAGAAATCAATGCATATTAGAAGGGTGGCATAGATACTCCAGTTCATCAGATGTCTGAACTGTTAGCCACTAGCAAGGCACCAATGCCAAGAGGTTTTCACTCCAGTGGGCATAATGAAGATGCACTGCAGAAACGATAACCATATTAGGTGAATACTGACTAGAGTGTGTCGACACATACATGCCTGAAGCATGTGCCAGGAGACATGTTGGACCACCCTTAGCGGAGAAAGGTGTGCTCCAATCGTTGGAGTAAACTGATGGGGGAGTTTCTGGTATAAGATAAAACTACTTGAAAGTCTATGCAAGAACTCTCCTACTCTAACAGTCAATCCTCTTGAGACCTTAATTGGGTGAAGTGTCAGGCTTAACGATATTAAGTTTTACCGTTTACTTTACTCTTACATCTGTGTGAACTTTTGGTGATAAGTTTGAAGTTGTTCAGTGCAGTTGCAACCTTGGGATCCATCGTCCTAGGGGTGCCCCTATTACAAAAGTACACTTATATTTGTGGTCAATGGAAGTATGAATGATGCATCCTATAACAAATATATTGATAAGATCTCTTAGCCATCACTGATCGCATTTGTGCAAGTGTGGGAGGTACCTCAATATTTATATTCCATGTCTGGATGTTTGTGGGCTGGGCTCTCTACTCCTCCTATATCTTCCCCTTTTTTTCTCACCATAAACTTCGTAGACCCTGAAAGCCTTTACCCTACCTGATTCTGAATTCTTCAGACTGCGGAGAGGGTGTTTCCAATCCTCTCCTTATAGTATTAACTCTAGTCATTGTCAGTCAAACCCTTTCACTGTGACAAGCAGCTACTAGTTTATTCTCTGTATACAAAGTGATCAGCTCCTATGACAGACATATTAATACGGTTGGATCTATTTTCTGTCTGCGTCAACCAACACGAGGCATGCTACTTCCTCATCGCACTAATGGCATTTATACCACTTGATACTCTGGGTTAACCTTTCATATGATAGGCACTATTCAGTCTCTACCCTATCATACCTCTAAGTGCAGGACCATGATCATCCATTAGGTATCATTCTCTTCTTACCATTTCCTCCATATTCCTCCACCAACTGGCTTGAAATTCGGTCTTGCTGCCTGTCAGGCAGTCAGGCAGGTCTATTGGAATGGCTGACCTCCCTCTGGTTGGCATCTATTACTTAGCATAGGTGAGGGACCATTGAATGTGTTTTTCTCCACAACCCACAAACCAAATTACTTTGTTCAACCTTATCAGAATAGCTGAGAAACCTCTCTTGAGGATCCAGTAAAAATCCCTCAATTAGCAACTTTCAGTGGTAGCCTAATTGAAGGTTTTGTGTCAGTGTCATATTGGTAGAAATTATCTCATCCTCCAAATACTCCCGCAGACCCTGTGGTCATACATGTGACCTTCTGCTAGTGATCATGTGATGTGCCTATTATGCTATACTAGTTCATCTTATATGTAACAATTTGATGTACCTCTAAGGCATAAAGAACTCTACCTTTTCGTACCTGTCTTCTGTTTTGACCTGTATATCTCAAATATCTTACTTTCTCAGCAGCTTTTATTGTCTCCAAGTGCTCCATAACTGGAGCCCCAAACTGTGCTTGAGCCTATCTACCCTTCAGAACTAATTTAAATCTTCACCTGAATGTTCGAGAGAGATCTGCTGCCTCTCATATCAATTCCTCACCATATCTCTTAAGAGTTCGAATTGTAAGTGAAGTAGCAGGAGAGGAACCTGGTAGTGGTATCATGGATTGTTTAGAGAGAATATGAGTTTCACCTGACTTAGAAATTGCCTTTTCTGTAACCACCATAGATACTAGATTATTTTTTATATTTAGTTTTACAGTATTGTTTAATACTTGTATTGTTTCATGTACTATTGCTTGATATACAAAATATTTTATATTTGATTTCAAATTGTTATTTAATACTTGTATTGTTTTGTATGCTATCACTTGACAAACAAAAAGCTTTACAAAATCGCTCTTACTGGGTATAAGTGATAAGTTGTATTTAAAGACTGCTAATTTCCATCATAAAAATGAGAGACTTTGACTAACAGTATTTCTAGATATACTTGGTTGAATGGTTACTTTTTTGATTCTCTATTATATCCTCTAAAAGCCTTCTTGAGAACGCTGTATTTACCTCTTGTTGACCAAGTAGCGATTTGCCTCTATTATGCCAATACATGACTAGCACCCTGGTATGAACTCCTTAGATTTTCTAAATTATAGGAAATGACACTTGTAGCTCAAAATGCAGAGAGAATAGTAGATCTTTTAAATATTTGCTGTCAGATAGAATCAACTATATCTAAAAACTCAATCTTGTCAAACTCAATGTATCCAGTTCTGGTAGTTGATTCCAAAGCTTCAGTATGGTAATACTTACATAGTTGAAAAACAATCACATCTAATAGTTATAGGAGGTAACTTGTATATGGAGAAAGACAGAAGACTACTATCTTGTATGAATCACAGTAGTCAAAGAACTCTTGTGTACTATGAACTATGAGAGCCAAAACTATCAAGAAGTAAAAGTCAATATTCTTCCACTTGGTATAAGGAGGAAAACTATTCAACCTATTCTATTAACTTTATTGATATTATATCATTGCTATAACCAGTTCTTGTTAGACCTATAAGATAGTTATCTGATTTTGATATAGAAGTATACTAGGATTCCCAATTTATAGCTCCTGAAACAATTATCATTAGAGGAAGAATATATCTATCTTACCTTATAGTTTTGGAAAGAGAAACAAGGTCTCAATTGGTAGAACTATCAAGATAGGTCTGATAATTGGGATCGCTTGTTATAATCCATTGGTCATGGGTAATACCAATACCAATCTGGAATCCAGTTTCATTAAAGTTGTAGATATCTGCTACCTGAATTTTGTATCAATTGCAAACTCTTCAATACTTGTCAAATCAGCTATATCACTCATTGGGGTAATGAGCATTTTGTGATCTGTATCAATGGAATGTTACTTGTATATAAAGTACTCCAAATGGCGATCAAGAAACCTTCACTCCCATTTCTCACTAACAGTTAGTATTGGCAAAGGGACTGAATATACATTTTTCAGAATTCTATTAGCATAACCTGATATTATTTGAGATCTGGCACCTGTTTCTACAAAATCAAATCTGTTTACATATTAGCAGACAGTAGCTAGTTGGTCTTCTGACAACTTACAGTTAGCTGCTAGTCAATCAATATTTGATTGACAACCTTACCAACCAGCTTGTAATTATCGTACTGGAACCTTATACTTTTGTGATATTTTTGCAAAATTAGGATTATCCTCTCCAGGTGTATCAAGGAATATGATTACTGCTTAAATTCAGGTCTCAATATTGGCATATGGATCAATATACTAACTATAAGGAATAAGTGCTAAGTTTGATAATAATGCCATGGTTGGCCTAGATATCCGTCATAGGATATACAGTTAGAATATAAAGGAAATACAAAATACAAGAGGTTGTAAAATGGAGGAGAGTGATTAACTATAATATTCAGTAAGTAAAACAGCTAATGAGCTGAAGATTTGAAAGCTGAGAGAGTGAGTGATTGAGGGAGTATAAGAGAATAGAAGCTAAAGAGAAGAAAGGCTCTAGAGCTAGGAAGTCTGAGAGTAAAGTAGTAGTTAGAGAGTAAGAGGACCAAAGAGTAGGAGAACTGTGGAGCTTGAGAACTGGAGAACTGGATAACTAGAAAACTGGGGAAATAGAAAACAGGAAAGATAGAGAGATCTAGAGAATTTTGAACTAATACAATATACAAGTTAGGAAGCCTGAGAGTTATTGATCTGTACTATGGTAGAATGTTCTAAGTCTAAAGAGATTAAATAGTTAAAGTATATTGTAGTACAATGGCAAAGCAATTGAGCTACCATATAGACAAGATAGTACTAGTAGATCATTGAGCTATTGTAAAATGACTAGACTCAAGTCCTAGTAATCACGTAATTTTGCTTATTGTATAATTTCTTCACTATCAGTACTGTCATAACTTGATAATTATAGAAGAACAGTACTGGTACAGTACTAATAAATTTAAGACTAGCAATAAATTAAATAGCATAGAGAGAAAAGAAAATTTCTAATAATAGGTGTACCAACCTTTCCTATCAATGATAGCCTGAACCCAGGCTGGCACAGACTTCTATATGTTTTTAAAGAACACTAGTAGTATTCTCTCCTACATGTCCAGAAGAACCTTGTAAAGTCTTTGCCTAATCCTCTTAGTGTCACAGTCTGAATAGTGGAGTACTAGTCAGGTGATGGAAGTAGAGGAAAGGTTTCACATAACTTCCAGTTAAAGGTTATTAAGGATTTTAGTTATACTTAGTGTAAGGCTCACTACCAGGCTTACCGGCACAGCAGATTAGTTAGGCTTTCGCATCCAACTCACTGTAGTGATCACAAGGTTGATTTATATTTGCACACATGACCCGTTGGGGTTATATGATATCATGATGATTTTGTACCTGATCTTACTTAGGAGGTTATAGGGTTTTACATCAGGTGCAGTTGTAACTCATAGTGGTCTGATAATTTGGTAGGCAGTATGAACAACTCAGGTGACACTGAATTGCAAGGATCTCACGTGAGTCATAGTTATGGCTTGGTAGGGTTAGGGTTGTGGGAAGAGGCCTATATAAAGGTCATGGATCTCACAAATAGGTCAGCTCTTCACACAACCATCTATTGTTCTTTCCTACTTATGACTTTACAAAAATAGAAAAACCTTTATACTCCAATATGTTCCGTAATACAGATAACTATGAAGATAGTAACTGAGACTCTCGGCATTGGTGAGAAACTGATTCTTATATGAGAATACTAAGATGAGGTCTGGAAACTTGAAGAGCCTCAGGACACAACATAGCACGAACTCCAATAAGATTGTTATCTGTCGCGATGAGCTTCGTAGTACGAATCTGTAACACTAAGAGCCTTCAGGTATGTGGACAATATCTAGGTACTGTTTATAAAGCTACCATTTCAGTTCAAGCTATACAAGCTCAATTGAATTAAGGTCTGATAAGGAGGGAGAGCGGTCCTCAAGTGAAATACAATTTGTATCGCACCATTCCTGAACAACCATTGCTGTGTGGGCCATTGTGTTGTCTTACTGAAATACTGGATCACTAGTAGTATCACAAACTCATTCCATAACAGGAAGTGCATACGTCTTCAATAGGTACAAATAGACTCAATGGTCGACAGAACCAGTAATCAGTGGCACAAAGATACCCTGATTTCAACCCCAGAAACAACCTTATACTATTAGGGTAATACACTTTTCTTTCCTCTGTAGGGTGTATACAATCTTGAAGCTACTTTTTATCTAAGTACCAGAAGATCTACCCCTGACTAGGATCTTGTACACACTTAACTGACTACTTAGTACTCCAAATGACACCTTTGAAGTTGTCAATTATCCTATTTTGCCTGACAGGCGCCTATGCTAATTACTGTTTTGCATGCTCCAGAGTCAGCTTTGCTCTTTTGGTTGCCCCCTATTTGTGTACCCCTACCTCATGCAGTACTCCATCAATAGCACATAGTGACACATGAGGGATGCATTTATTATGCAACTGCTGCCTTGTCCAATCCTGGTATCAGCACACTTCTCTTAGAGGTGTGCAATGATCTCTCCTACTAAGCTTGCTGGGGCAACCAAAGTGAGGTAAATTATCAATACTGGCCCTTTCCAAGGTGCAGACTAAGAAATTCTAAACTGTTAACCAGGATCACCCAACCAATCTCGCCACCACCGAGATTTGCTGATAGACCCAGAAAAAGGCAATTATCATACCTTTCTCCATATTTATCATCTTATGGCATTTGGTCTTCATTCTTTTAACAGGTTTGGAGAGTATAGTATTACAGTGGGTCTGAAGAATAACAACAATCTACAGTCACAAGTTACTTATTCAAGTCACTTACTAAGCATTTCACCAAGACTTTTGTCTAGTTGCTTTATATTAGTATAATTAACTACTAAAGCTATGACCTAAATGGTAACACCTAATAATTCAGTATTGCAACCTAGTTATAATATCTAAACTCACTGCATATATACCAGACTACAGAATTGCTGTATTTAGCACAATAACTAATATACAAGGCACTTCTTTTAGTACATTTATCTTATTGGCATATATTTCTTTTGTCACTTTGGCAGAGGCCAATGGGGAAATTAAGTACTCACTAATAAAAAAATGCTAGTATTTATACAATTGTATTGTAATAAGTATAACTATGCTATTGTACAATACCTAAATTGCAAAATAATGGTCAGTAATAAGATTTATATGGTAATACAGTTTCTATGAAAACAGAGTTTTTATGGCAATGCCCAAGTACCGTTAAACTGTTAAAGACCATTGAGCTGTCTGGCACTCTCTAAAGAGTACCTATAGTTGCCAGCTAGTGAGCAGCAACAATCTTGGCATGAGTAGTATAAAGAGCTCATCCTTCTTGGTCTTTTAGGCTCCTTTTATACTCACTCTTCTAGCAACCCTAAGCCTGTAACTCATAACTACGAGTTATTCAACATTCTTATAATGTAGCCATATATACTAACTATATCCTATGCCTGAGACCCATAACATACAAACTGAGTTATGTGTAAAAGTAATAATATCATATGACTCATACTTGTAAGTTACTCAAACATATCAACCAATTAAAACATATTAATAGCTTATAACTCTAAGTTGTACAAAACCCTATAACTTTAATATGAGTTATAGTGTGAGACTTTCCAATCCCTCAATCAATTCCCACTATATACTACCTTGACCAATTTCTAATACATGCCACAGCCTTACTTAGCTATTGTTTGTAATAATAGCAGAATTACTACTAATATTCTTGATTATAATAACTAACTTTTTTACACTTGTATTTATAATAAAACTGAAGCTGCTATAAGTCCTATATAACTATCTACCAGTCTTGTCAAAGTTGTAGGTATTATAATCAAGAGTACTCTTTTTATCCTTAATTTTTTGATATTATACATACTAGTCATAATTATAATCAGGATCATGAGATTGTTTTCTCTCTATATCAGTTATCCTCTGCTTGCAGGTCTGATATTGTAGATATCATTTCAGAAAGCAACCTGCCTACATGCAGCCTACTATAGGTAGAGTAGTAGTTGGATTACTATAAGTATATACAAGTATCAAGTTTATATAAGAACCAATATGCTGATATTATAATAGCATATCAATCTTATCAAGTCTATCAAGAAACTAGCAGAGTGTAGGTTTCTGATCACAAGAAAGCTTTTGGTTTAATGACTCTCTTTGCTATCAAGACTTACATCTCTTCTAATACTTACAAAGTCACTATTCCAATACTTTGAACTGCTAGGCAAATACAGCAATATTGGGTCCATCTGCATCTCCAATTTCATCAATTGCTTGCTGAATTCTAACCTCCTCATGGACATATTTTTTACTGGACATAGCGGTGTGGAGATTTGGTTGAGTTAAGAAAGAGAAAAGGTTGTCGTTGGCTGAAAATTCTATCATTGAACTGTGAGGCCCTGCAGGGAAGTGCTACCTACTTCGAAGGTTGCGTAGCGTCGTTCGGAGTGGTGGGAACCTTGGCACGGTTAGTGCAAACCCTTTCTCGCGCAGGATTCCTCTCCTTCCACGGAAGAATTCATCCTGTTTTGGCCAGATGGTAAGGGTCCGATAGAGTGTGTAGATACCGGCAATATTACGATAAAACAAAACATCTTCTCTCTATGATGTCATACTAAGCTAAGTTCTATGCTATTTTCTCAAAGAATAAAAAAAGGCCCTTCTTTCCTCAGGGTTGCGAGGTGCAGAGGTGGAATACACTGATTTCGGTGCTAAACATGGAACAGCACTCGAGCTCAGTTGCCAGGGGACTCATACCACCGGTATGATACCCTAACCCTGCGTCACCGTTGAGCCTCTCTGTGTATCCTATGCATACTCGAGTACACAGTACCGGTATCATACAACACGCTGCCCCATCGTTTCAATCTGTTCAACCCGCTTAGTTGTCAAGTTTCTTGCCCCAACATGCTTTACGCAGCCCTCAATCTCCCCAACTTCAAGCTTAACCCACATTCCCACCGGGCACAGCTAGCCTACACTGCCCTAATATCCGGTGCGGTTGTAGCTTCCACGATCTTTGCTTTCCAGAAGGTCAAGCAGATCTCGAGATTAAAGAGCCTTAAAGATTCGATTCCTCCTCCATCAGAGGCGAATGTCGTATGTATACTCATTTAGTCACCCGGTGGTGCATTACTGTCTGGAAAGCTTGCCGTTTCTAACATTGTCCCCGAAAAAGCTCACAGATTTCGGTGCAGCGGCAGCGCGGTCCAGACTTCAAGATGAGTCCGATGCAGTTCTAGCTGCGAATGCTCGACGAGGAGGTTGGGGCGAAGGTATGCCGCTTATATATATACCTTATTATACTCTGGGCTTTTAATCATACCAACCCCTCCCCCCCTTTAGATATCATCCTCGAGCAATTGGCCCGCAACAGAGTATTCCTTGGTGAAGAGGGTCTCAAAAAGGTTCGCACCTCCTTTGTGATAATAGTCGGATGCGGTGGGGTTGGATCATGGGTTGCAACAATGCTCCTTCGCTCCGGAGTGGGCAAAATTCGATTGGTCGACTTCGACCAAGTTACCCTATCATCCCTGAACCGGCATGCGGTAGCCACTCTTGCAGACGTGGGGACACCAAAGGTCCAAGCTTTGAAGAAACGATTGGAGCAGGTGACGCCCTGGGTGGAGATTGATGCACGAAATGAGTTATGGGACATGGAGGGCGGAGCTGCTTTGTTGACGGGAGAACCAACGTTTGTAGTGGACGCAATTGACAATGTCCAGACGAAGGTTGATCTTCTATTCTACTGCAAGACTCACAACATTCCAATAATCTCCAGTATGGGTGCTGGATGCAAGAGTGACCCCACAAGGGTAAACGGTCCCAACTCTTAACATGTGCTCTCTTGTGTTTACCGATCACTCACACACTGGCGTTAGGTTTGCATTGGTGACATTTCAGAATCAACCGAAGATCCGCTATCCCGAAGCACTCGCCGGCGTCTCCGACAAAAGGGTGTCTCCACCGGAATCCCCGTAGTCTACTCTACAGAGAAACCGGGTCCGGGGAAAGCGTCCTTACTACCACTTTCGGAGGATGAATTCGAAAAAGGAAAGGTTGACGAGCTGGGCGTGCTTCCGGACTTCCGGGTCAGAATTCTCCCAGTGTTGGGCACAATGCCGTCAATATTTGGTCTCTGTATTGCGAGCCATGTTTTGACCACCATTGCGGGATATCCAACAGAGTATTCTAAGGGAAAGGATAGGTCAAAGCTCTATGAAGATATGATTGCTCAATTGGCTGGTCAGGAAAGCCGGTTGAGAGGAAATGCTCCTGGAATTAGAATCCCGCTAAATGAGAGCGACGCTGGGTACATTGCAGATGAGGTATTCAAAGGAAAGAGCGTTGTGTCTGGATTCTTCACAAGGCTAGTCCTTACACGCTGGGAACCATTGCCTCCGAGGGACGAAGGCTTCTGGGGAGAAAATGACCATACAATAACCGCCAACGATGTGGTGCTGATGACGAAGGACGAAGTCAAGAAGCACGAAAAGGAGGTTCTGAAAGCAGGCAGGTCACCGGAGGACGTTTGGGGCCCTAATGTCGTTGGGGTGGTCGAAGCAAGGAGGAAGGAGGAGGATTTTTACTCTAAATTTAGATGAATTCCGCTTTTTAGTCTAGCGTGAAAAAACAAATGTTACCACCCTCACCTACCAGTGCTCGAGTAAAATTCACGGTGATGTGGGCGGCGTAACGGGTTCAGGAGGGGCAATACTATAGTGTCAAAAGCAGAATTTACGGCATTCCAACTTTGTCAGCAAATTGCCCAACAATTTCAACCCCACAAATCCCGCACAGCCCGAGCACCGGTACCTCCTCCATACGGGCCCTGGATCCCTGCAGAACGGATGGAAAAAAAACCCCGGGGTATCAACACACACCACGAACACATGATAATTTACTATAAATCAAAGTTGGCCAACCGAGGCAGTCGTAGGCACAAGATCTCACTCGAACTTGATGATTAATTACCCGTAACTCATCTGACCGCCTGAGCCTCGGTATGACCCTGATTGAGAAATGCGGCGCGAACGTAAACTTGGAAGGGTTGTTGTACAGTAGTGTACCCACGAAGTAGCGTACTCCTTCAGTTATTATAAGTTAAACCAACCTCTACGAGTACCGTATTATACACCCGCCGCTGCCATTACCAAGATTCCTTCAGAGCTCACCACCCCAAATACTGTATACACATACAACTGCGGCTTCCCCGCTTGGAACCTTCAATACCCTACTCTACGAACTGGAATGTCTGCCGCGAACAAGAAACACATGTCCCCGATATGGGCCTCGGGGATCTTTGGTGCGTCGGGACACCGCCACCCCACTAGACTACTACTATGATACTCTACATTTTCACATTCTCCTCGCCCACTGTATAGACACCAAAAACTGACCTACCAAATCACCCCTAAACAGAAGGCAAAGTAGTCCTCTGCACCGGCGGAGCCGTAACCTCCCCCCCCCCCCCTTCCCTTTCCCATTTTCTAACAAAGGCCCACAGGGCTCAATTTGCTCCACACAAGTAGCAGCACTAATTCAACTCGGCGCGAACGCCAGCATAATCGGACGGAGAAAAGACGCGACGGAGGCCAAAGCCGCAGAGCTCCAAACACTCCGAAACGGCAGCAAAGTCCTTGGCATATCCGCCGACGTACGGGACTACTCGGCACTCGTCGCGGCGGTGAAGCGGACGGTAGAGGAATTGGGGAGATTGGATTATATCATGTACGTTTGTTCCCCGTGGCACTTTCCTCCTCTGAAGGGGTGGGGGGGGGGGAATGGTAAAAAAGTTGTTAACGGGGTGAACGGGATAATAGTTGCGGAGCAGCCGGCAATTTCCTGGCAACGGTGGACAACCTATCCGCCAACGCGTTCAAAGCCGTTATCGACATTGACGTTCTGGGCTCGTACAATACGGTCAAGGCGTCACTGGAGGAACTCAAGAAGACCCGCGGCAAGATCATATTCGTCTCGGCCACGCTGCATTATACCGGTTCGCCATTCCAGGCTCATGTTTCCGCGGCAAAGGCCGCTATAGACGCACTCTCGGGCGTGCTGTGTGTGGAGTTGGGACCTTATGGGATTACTAGCAACGTTTGTCTCCTTCCCTCCCCTCTCCCCACCTCGCGTTGCCCCGCGGGGAACAAATTATTTAATTAATGGGGACCTGGGTGAAATGCAGTGCATAGCACCGGGCCCCATGGCCGGCACGGAAGGCATGGCCAGACTCTCCCGTCCAGAGATCGCCAGTGAGGCAGAAAGGACGGTTCCTGTCCAACGGTTCGGCCATATTCACGAGGTTGCCGACGCTACGATCTACCTGTTGTCGCCGGCGGGAGACTACGTCAGTGGCGATGTGATTGTTGTTGATGGCGGGGCGTGGCATACGCAGGGCACCCTGGCACTCCCGTACCCGGAGTCTGTCACGAGGAAAGGCGTTGTGGAAGGCGTTAAGGGAATGAAGAGGGTGAAGGATAGCAAATTGTAGTTCTGAAAGGTGCCGGGTGTGATATTTCTCCTGCTTCTTCATGGCAGGCCTCGTTCCTCTTTTTCCTTTCTTTCTTTGGCCTGTTTTTGCATGCATGATACCATGATACTTTTATGCTGAGCTATGCTGTGGACAGGCTGCTATCGATAACAACATCTCACAGCACAACCACCTCCGTGAGCATTGTGAGCAGTGCATTAAACATTTCGACTTCCCTCTTTTTTTCTGAAAAGCGCCTGTTAACATCCACACCCCAGTCCACATAAAAACTTTTCAGGAGGAAAGAGAAAAAGAAATGGAGCAAGTTGTCATTACAAAAAATTCATTGTCGAGCGATTAAAGAATTTCTTTTAATACCAACTCCTGTGAATCCAATATGAGCTACCCTCACCTTCCCCGAAACTCTTGGGGGGCCAATAATTTGAGAAAGATAAGGAAGCAAACAAAACCAGGCCATATTTGCTGGCAAGCAAAGGAATTTGTCACCTCTCAACTCATTTCAGTCCCACCATCACCGCCAAACCGAGAGAAACATAGCATAGAAGGAGTGAGAAGACCCCTACAAACCCATTTCCCACTCCTCTATTTTCTCTCTTTCTTTTTTTTCATAGCACGTCATATAAGATAGAACCTGAAACAGAAATGTATCCCAACCTCTCCCATAAGCAACGCAATAATACGCAAAGATTTTTGTTGCCTATGAATGAAATCAAAAGTTCGGTTTCCGTCCCCAGCTCTATCCATCATCGTTAATCCATTAAATGGCATTAGTAGCCTGAGCTTCAGGTTGCTCCGAGCTGATGCCGTTGGTCTCACCGGCTTCCTCCTTCCTCTCCTCCTCAGCGTGTTCGCCCTCCTCTCCCTCAACCTTGGGGTTATCAATAGCAACCTTGACAGCGATCTCTCTGCCATCAACTATCTTTCCGTTCATCTCCTCAACGGCCTTCTTCTGCATCTCCTCCGAAGCCAAGGTAACAAAACCAAAACCACGTCCCTTACGAGGTTCACCACGTGCTTGAAGCTTGCGAACCATAAAATGGGGGATCGGACGGAGAGCAATTTTAGCAGACTCGGGGTCATAAGGAGCAAACAATTCCTTAAGCTATAAATGGCATGTGTTAGTAAACAATTTAGTTGAACGGGTCGAGTCGGGGAGGGGGGGGCATACCTTTTCCTCAGTAAGCTCATAGGGGAGGTTAGCCACCATGACCTTGGTGGAGCTTGGGACACCATTCTCTGGGGGGCCTCTCCTCTTCTTTGGCCTGTACCCACCAGTGGCGTTACCCTCGCCTTCAGCAGCCGGGCCAGTTGGGACACTGGCAGCAGCATTTTCAGAAGTATCAGGAGCATCCAAGTGGGGGGGAGCCCCGGTGAGAGGAAGAGCTTGTCCAGGAACATTGGTAGGCGCAGACTTTTCTTCTTCACTGGTGGTGCCATTCTCACGGTTCGGGCGGTTCTTCACTAATGTCAGATTCACCCCAAGATTATAAAGAGAAAGAAAAACTAACCCTGGGTCCGGACCGGCCCCTTCCTCTTCCACGGTTCCTGGGAACGCCCCTGGTCTTTCTTGCCCCCTCATGAGGTGCCTGCTGTTGCCCTTCCGCAGGTGCACCATTTTCACCCTCCTTTTTGGAGGAGCCAGATGTGCCAGGCTTTCTGGCTAGTTGGACACTAACCTTCCGCTCCAGAACCTCCTTTCCACTAAGCTCCGCAATTGCACGCTCTGCCTCTTCCTTGGTGGTGACATCAACGAAGGCATAGCCAACAGCACGAGTGGTGCGAGGGTTGGTGGGGATGGAAGTGGATTCACTAGATGATTGTGAATGTCAGCCTTGCTCAGGTACATCAATCAAGCCCAAAGCTACGACGAAAGAGCTAAAAGCGGGGTTCGTAGAGGGGGCGCATCCGAAGCAAGAAAAGATGGGTACTCACATAGAAAACCCTTCGAAAAATTCTTTTAGTAGCTCCTCAGTAGTAGCATAGGCAAGGTTCCCGATGTAAAGTCTCCTGCCTTCAGCAGCAGAAGCAGCATGAGCGGCATCTGCCTCGCTGATTTCCGTCCTGGGAGCAAGAGTAGCATCATTGAGAACATCGGTAACAGTCTCAACAGTATCAGGAGCAGCGGCGGCGGCGACGGTCTCAGTGGCGTTGGTGGACATGACGTTTTTCTTTTGTGGGTGCTTGACGATTAGACGGAGGAAAGCAAAAAGGCTTTTGATTATTAAAAAGAAAAAAGATGGTGCTGTGTCCTTGAAAAAAGAGGAGTTCTGCCCGAGAAACGAAGCTTTGCGTTTGACTATCGAAGGGGGTTGATTGCTGGCTGGAGGGCTTGGGGCTGGTTTGACTTGATGATTGCTGGTGGAGAAAATTGACAGAAGGCAGAAGACAAGGACACGCTGCCCGGTGAAAATGTAGGATCAATTTTAAGGGGCAAAAGGCTTGGGCACACGTGATCTGTAGACGAGTCTAAGCTTGGCAAAAATCCCAGAGGACGTTGACAGCATCCATACTCGTATACGATAGGAGTATCATACGAAAAAAAAAAAGACCAAAGTTTTTTCCCCAGGCTGCTAATCGTCAGCCTGTTTCAACTCGCCGTTCCATCTCAAAGCTCTCATAGCCTACCGGCACTATCGTTGAGCAACCGTGCGACACTCCATCACCTATGCCACTACCCAATAACGGTACTGTTTTGGTATGTATAATACCTGCCGGCAGTAACCCTTTTACCGCTGCACATCTCGTCTTTCAAAGACACGAAGAGAAACTGACAGAGCCCCGAGGTCGGACTCCACTGTGACTATGTGGGCAGATTGATTGTTCCTACCTTCTCGTATGCACCACCTATAAAGACATAAAAACTTATCTCAGGGATGATGATAACAATTGCGCTTGTCTGAGGCCAACTAAAGGCCCTACACTCCTTTTTCCCTTTCCTTTCCTTTCCTTTCCCTTTTTTTTTTTTCTCCCCTTTCCCCCGCCGGTGCCATAGAAGACCATTTCTTTTTCTTTTCTTTTATCAGTGACTTTCATCCCCGCGTCAAGCTAGGCCTACCAATCAGCTCGCTTCTGCATGCAGTTTATTGCTCGAAACAGAGATGTAAGTCCGTGGTTAAAATCATATTTGAGTACGGATAAGGCACTGCTGTCATCCCTTCCTTGCTTTTTTATTTTCTTTTCCTTGTTGCCTCTTTGCTTTTTTGGCAGTTGCTTGCCTTTTCCCACCTTATCGCTGCGAACGGCGACTCGAGTACGGTACGGTACTCGTATTGTGTCCTCACGACTACGTTCGGTCTCGATCTCGCCGGCCTGGATGAATAGCCCCACGCCCGAGAACCAATAATTCTCTCGTACCGAATATCCAGGCGTATGGTGCGAATAATCTGCTAAACTCCGTTGGGTTCTAAAGGTGGCTCGATCGGATGGGCTCTGTGAAACTGGTAGTGGGGCATTCCTTGAGGTTCGATGAGTTGGACGTTGGAAAATCGGATGCCCGAAGCCAGGAGGCCCAAACCCTAACCCAGGCCACGAATTGCCAACCCAGACCCGAAAGAAGGTTGTTAGAGAAACAGCGAAACATCAGCCTCCTCCCAGACAATTTGCCGGTACTCGAGTTTTGGGTCCCATGACATAGTTATGGTAAGCCAATAGTGTCTAGCAATATTTTGCACGGGGATACTAGCATCATTCGCCCTCACTCGGCCACCTTAATTCACTCGCTGCCGGGTGAACTCCGCCCACAAACCTCCGAAGGACGTCGGAGCTCCGCCGGAACTCGAATCATAAGTTTAATGCGCAATCGACATCCCTTTTGAAAAAAAGCCAGTATAAACCGTATACACCAATACCTCCATGCACGCAGCTCCATGCTTGGACTCATTGATATCCGCATACGATTTGACACTCTATAAATACAACCACTGCTCTCGTCAGACCATGTTTTACTGTACTGTACTCCTAATAATCGCCATGCTCGTACCTCTCGCGACCGTAACCACTACTCCCGTAATCTCCATACTATCATACCGGCACTCTGACGGGCCGGGAGGGCCATGGCTGTTGGGGTTGTACAATACAGTACTGGTCATCATTGACGTAGCGTTCTTCGTATCATACGGTACATCTGTTCAGCATTCTGCCTAGCCGCATGCTTGGCCCGTTCGCCCTCGTATACCTAAACCCTTCTTCCCAATAAGCTTTTCTGCCTCCGCGGCGGCCAAGCCGATAAGCATTTCCTTTGCCGCTCTGCGGGATACCCGCTTCCCTGTTTTGTTCCCACCCGCTGTCAGACATGCACTCCTGGGGAAGTGCTGCACCGTGTCGTGAAAAGACATGTGCACCTTCCAGATGCTGGCAGTTCTCGAAGAGTTTGAAACCTTCGAGTGCGGCAGCACCCGAAATCATTTCGTGAGATAAATTGTCCTGCCCATTTCTCGTTAGATGGACATCCACAGAAGTGAATTGAATACGGACGAAGAAAAAGAAAAAGAAAAGCTCCGCGGCTCCCCCCATTATCTTGTTTCCAAGCATCTTGTGAATCTCCTATTGGAGGCTCATGCTATATGTCAGCGCTCACAACCCAACAATCCAACAGGTACTGTAGCAGGAAGGCTAATTGCGGGAAAGTAAAGTCTGTGTAGTCGCGCCCCAGCCAACCGTTGTGAATTGACATTTTTCTTGTTCTTGGACGGGTGCAGTATCGTAGAGCACAGGTTTGTTGTACGAACTTTCGGAGGAAAGGAAGTAATGTCATTCCCGCCCTCTCAACAGAGCCCCCAGACAATTTGTGCCGAAATTCCACAGGCGTGAACATATGATGCCGCTACCGTAGGGAACTGCAACGAGTAGGTACAGATTGCATATACTCGAGTAAATGACGATCCGCTCCATCATTTAGCACCGGTACTAATTCTCCGGAAGCGTGGCAAGACACGATTGATCTAGTGCAAGGCTTTACCGCGCGCTCCTAGGACCCGAGTTTAGGTGAGGGTGGAAGCTTTGGGGAGAAGGGAAAAACTTTTTCAATATCACACTAAATTAGACAATAACTCTGTACCTAAATTATTGTGGGCTACCAAGAAGGGCTTATCATTCCCGCTGGGATCTTGATTGTCACTTACAAATCCTGTGTCAAGACTTACTAACCATGGTGCGGTGGTGTTGATGGTTCATTCTCTTGGGGTCTAGAAATTGTGTTATAAAGCAGGAAGACTTCATATTCTGAGTTTCCTTGAGCCTCTCGAGCTACCGGTATGGTAGTAGTGACATGGTAAAAGATCCAAAAATGTATTCGGGTTCTCTACGCTCTAGGGGGTGGGTTGAGCAAAGTTAGCTTCCAAGGCTGAAATACAGAACCAACAACTTTACCACTTGAGAGACAGGCTCTCAATATACAGGAGAAGGGCCTACCAGACATTCAGCTTTTAGGATCTGGAGGTTGTTAGGAAATGATAAGTTTTGGGATGTCTTCAAATGTACCACCTAAACACCACTTGGTAGATCCAAAAACAACCGTTTCGGAATTTCCTTTTCCGTGGGTGGATTGTTTCAGCCTCAGTAGAGCTTTAGCTGTTCTGTCCTTGCTTCTCATATGGTCATAGAGTACAAAGTTCTTGGGAAATCTGGGCATACTGAATTATCAGCGTTCGGGAAAATCTTTAAGAATGATCATCTTATCTTGCCTCGTCAACACGCTCGGGATCAATGGATGAAAATCATGTTGCAGGGGCTACCGTACCGGTATTTGATAAAGATGGGCAACATCCTCAACCCCGACCCAAACGTCTACAACCAACAACTTCCTGCATGTCCTTGGGTGGGGGCAAAAAAGATAGACCGATTCTAATTTATTATTTAAGTAATTGAAAAAAGGTTGATCCCGGAGAAGCCTGTACTCATGCTCCCTAACCGAGATCATGCGAGGAATATAAGAAGGCGGGTGATGGTTGTGGGGTTTTTCTAGATTATTCACTCTGGGCGCTCATGTACGAGTCCATCCTAGAGCCTCAATTTCTTTGGGGGGGNCGGCGAGCGGCCGCAACTCCCGCATGTTCGCAGGCTCACAACCGGGGGCACTCAACTGAGTGGTGAAGGTGGGATGGGGGAGGTACAGGGTAGAGTACAGGCAGGCTCTACTGTTCAAGTGGGTTAGTTTTAACTGGGGGGAGGTGAAGGAATGTATGAACTGCAGGGTGGACTATAGAGATTGTGATGCGGTGAGGATCCACTGGTGGAGGGAGACAAATTGTATGGAGGCGGTGTTGAGAGCATCCGGGCTGGGACCGGGAAGGAGTGTTTAGTTTTAGTTTAGGGACTGTTCGGATGAAATGGTTCCGTTCCGTTGGCCCATACAAATGACCATTTCCTTCCTTTTGGAAATGGTTGGTGCAAAAAGGCCATTTGGCATGTTCCTTCCATTTCAAAGTGGTAGCAACAAGATGGTTGCCATGGAGAAATATGCAATGAAAATTTTTCAAATAACCAAGGTGAAAATTTTCTTGTAAAATAATGACTAGAAATTTTTTTTAATTTGTATCTTAAACTACATCTACTGTTAGCATATATTTCCATTAATCAAAATGGCCAGTAATACCAACATATATGAGATCAATGCAGCTATCACAGAGTGACAAATCCAAGTGGCCATTAGTGCTGCAATTTATCTCTATTTCTTTCTTGCCAATTAGCAAGTATATACCTTGAGCCATTCTGGACACCAATATGCACAGGAGATTCTACGTACCCATCTAGGACGTATAGTTGAAATAATTTGAATGCCAGTTACAACTTTATTGGACTTTTGGGACTGGGTTGTGGAACATGGTCTATTGGAATCTAGATGTTATATATCAATTGAAGAACAATTGATTATATTTTTATAGATAATAGGCCATGGTGCAACAAACAGAGAAGCACAGGAGTAGTTTCAATATAGTAGAGATACTACTTCATTGTAAGTAATCTATATTGTATTATTTCTTTTATATTGCAATTGTTCTAAAGTAGTTTGAATAAGTCACTTCTATTCTGTACTAAGGGCACTACTTCTACTTTATACATCCATTGTTTGACCTCTACCAAATAATATTCTAGTACAAATTTGTAACAACTGGAGAAAAATGTCACAATTTAGTGATGTATATGGAGTAATTGATTGTACCTACATTTTGGCCCATGTTCCTACTTGACAGCAAGCCCTGTATTGAAACTACAAGGGAGAAATTTCGCAAAAATGTTTTGGCTAATTGTACTCTTGATATATATTTCTTCTATATATGCCCATATTGAGAAAACTTAGCAAATAATGCATGTGTACTAGAAAATGTGGAGCTGAATTGTTTACCATGGAAGGAAAATGCAGTTCATCTTGTGGATAGTATGTATGGACTCTGCAAAGACATTCTGACACTATGCCTGTTACAAATAAGACAAACCGGAATAGTGTAAGGGGCATGTCAATGATTATAAGCAAAAGGTTACTTGTTTGATCCCAGGATTCGCTGGAGTATTTGGAGAATAAGATAATTTTTACCAACGTAATACTAGCACAGAACCCCCAATTATACAATCATTGAAGGTTGCCAATAGAGCGATTTTGGATAGATCCTCAAGGCAGAATTCTCAGCTATCCTGTTAAGATTGAATAAATTGATTTAGGCAGTTGATTTGTGGAGAAAAACACATAGAAAAATCACTCAGTTGTGCCAACTGATGGATGCCAACCGAGAGGAGGTCAGCTACTCTGGTAGGAGTCCCTGGCTGCCTTACAGGCGGAAAGACCAAATTTCAAGTTAGTTGGTGGAGGAAGGCAGAGAAAATCCTGAAGAGAGAACGATGCCTAAGGGATAATCATTGATGCACACCTAGATGCATGACAAGATAGAGCCAACATTGGGCCTACTATGCAAAAGGTTGACCTTGACCAGCAAGAGGCCTAAATGGTATTGGTGCAATAAGGAAAGAGTAGGCCTCTTGTGAGTCGATGCAGGCAGATTATAGATCCAACTACATTGATAAGTTTGTCATCAGAGCTGATCACTTGTACTGGGGGCACTCCTAGGAAGATGGATCTCAAGGTTGCAACAGCACCGAACAACTTCAAACTTATTACCAAAAGTTCAAAACAATGTAAGAGTAAAGTAAGCGGTAAAACATAATATTGTTAAGCCTGACGCTTTTCTCAATTAAGGTCTCGAGAGGATTGATTGTTGAAGTAGGAGAGTTCTCGCATAGACTTTCAGGTAGTTTTTATCTTGTACCAGAAACTCCGCCATCAGTTTACTCCCACTATTCGAGTACACCCTTCTCCACTAAGGGTGGTCTGACACATCTCCTTGCACACCCTTCGGGCATGCATGTGTCAACACACTTTAGTCGGCGTTCACCTTATACGGTCATCGTTTCTGTGGTGCATGTCCATTTTGCCCACCAGAGTGAAAACTTCTTCGTATCGGTGTCTTGCCAGTGGCTAACAGTCAAGGCACCTGATGAACCAGACTATCTATAACACCCTTCCCATATGCATGGATTTCTACTTGACCCCAGAAGCTACTGTAAGTGGTTTATCTATCTACTATTTACGAGTCTTGGGCTTCCAGTGTCTTCCGCAGGACACAGTGGTCTGGGAGTGATCCAATGGGCGCTACCCATGGCCACTACCTCAGATGCACCTCACCTGTAGTAGGAATCATGCTTTTGGAGTTTCTGCACTTCCCTTTCAGAGCTTATGGTGTTGGGGACACTTTCGGGCTTGGTAGGTGTAAAACTCTCCCAGTCACCCTGGCACCACCCGGACTACCTTCGGGACCCCCACGGTTAACACCCATTAACTCCGTCAGTTTTGGTCCGTTTTATTCCGAACAACTTGGAGGAGTTACTCCACCTTCCGCCCTATGCCCGTCTATATATCCTGCGAACAGCTTACTGTCAACCGGAGGGCAGTGACGTATACGGTGTTGCCAGCATGTCTTCAAACCTTCCACTTTGCTAGACTGCACACAACTACGCAACCATCTGCCCATGATGTCCGGACCTTAAGGCATGGCCAGAGGGGCATGATAGGAATAATGTCTCCAATTTACAGCTTCTTCGGAGCTGCCTAGCTCACCCAATAGCATCTCCCAGAACCCCAGATTCCAGTATTATGCGTGGCTTCGCGTGACAAACATTCCGGTCATTTTTCCCGAACTCGCTGTGAGACTTCGTATTGAAAGGTAGAGTAACTCAGAACTTTGGGCAGGGTAACCCAAGCCCCATGGCAGGGTAACCTGATCCCGAGCGTAGGGTAACCTTGTCTAGCGGACAAGATAACTTTTCCCGGTTACCCTGTCTTCAGTTAGCTGGCCTAGCTGAGCAACTGCCCCTTCAGAAGTCCCTGACCGGCCAATTCCGTTCATTCTCGGAGCCCGGGCCATCGGGTCTCCGTAAGTCAAGTACTTACTTGCCCACCGGTTCCTACCAGTTCTCCTCCTGGCTACCTGTATGGGTATAGGTTCCGTCTGCCATAGCTCCTGTATGCTGGGTCGTTACACCACTCTGTATACTGAGAATGAACCAGTAGCCACTTGACATAGGAAAAGGGTTTGAGAGACTATGAATAGAGTGGACAATGTAAGGAGAGCGATAGGAACATCCTTCCTGTAGTCTGAGGAATTCCAAGCCAAGTGAGCTAACGGTTTTCAAGGTCTATGAAGTTCGCACTGAGGGAATAAAGAAAGGAATAGGAGGGTCAGATAGTCTGTAAATACCCAGATGTGGAATATAAATATTGAGGTGCCTTTTACACATTTACAGACATCATTAGTAATAGAGAAGAGATCTTATCAATAAATTTGTTATATGATATATCTTTTTACTTATATTCATTTGGAATATAGTGACCCTTCCTAGCAATTGCTTTATCATTTATTGGGCATTAGTTGGAACTCGCTTGTCCTCAGAGTTGGCCACCACCAACAATACCATACAGTTTGATATCACCTTCATGAGCAGTCGATTGTTCACCTATGCTCTCAAATGAAAGAGGAGCTTTTTAATCTTCACCATGTACAATTATACAATATAGTTGAATGCTGCTTTAGAGTTTTATACCATCGATTCCCTATTCTTAATACAGCTTCAGAGTATAGTCTGGATACTCAAGCACTGTACAAATTTATTTGACATTGTGCAAATGGGAAGGATAATGAATTTTATAAACAAGTAGATTCTAATTGAGATGAAAATACAAGGAATCAATTGCCCAATATTTGTAGGAAAAATTAGCAAATAGAGGAAAGTATACTAATAGGTAATATGAATAACATAATAGCTGAAAGGAATAGACAAGCAAGACAAATATGGAAGGACTGTGTATGCTATCAAAATAATGTAAGATAGAGCCTACTATTCTATACATCTTAGACTATATAGCCTGTAATTGATCTCTCAGCCATACGTCCTCATTCTTTCCACTATCTAATACTATAAATATATTTGCCTTAATAGTATTCTCAAACAGTTTATACCCTTTTAGAATATCCTGAGTAGGCCAGCCAACATTTCCCCTATAGGTTTGCTGAAGTTTCACTACTGCCTGCGGAATAATAAATATTGAAGTTGGAAGAGAAATAGATACTGCAATTATTTTCTCAATTGTATTGATAAATGGATAGCAAGTATATCTAAACATTGACAGATACAGCTCAGTGGTATAGATGACAAGCTCTCCTCAGTTCTGGTATGTTTGGAGATTGCTTAGACAGTGTGAAATCTGTATCAGAATCAATTAATAATGCATTAGGAGATGGAGAAGAGATAGTGTTGGATTGAGTATTGCTGGATCCTGGGTATATTGTAGAACGTCCTATAGCCTGCATGCCATCAAACAGTTCATCCAACTTAGCAAAATTGCCTAATAGTCTATCTCTGAACTCTCAAATAGTAGGCTGCCATTAAATTTCCATTTTCCAAACTTTATCAGAGGCTGTAATAGTTCTGGTCAATTGATCAAACCCAAATCTACTCCTTTTCTTCAGCTGTGCTCACCCCTTCCACTTTTTCTTTACCTCTTCTAGCTTTGCTTGAAACTTCTCCCTAGTCAATAGAATATCTCTTGCTGTACTCACGTGAACTGCATCTGACACAGTATCCCATCCTTCTATCTTAAATCTCTTTTCTGATCTCTTTCCCTGTCTGACAGCCTGTACCAACTCATGTATATGAACTGTAGTTATTTCTGCTAACTGGTCAATAGTTCATCAGTGTGGCTGTTGTGTTTTTTGCTTTTGTGGTACAAAGGATGAGAGTATATCGTCATTATCTGGAATCCAGGTTGGATAGTCTTGACTACCAACTGGTATAGATTGAGTTGAAGAAGTAGGATTAAGCACAACTATTGCAATATGTTCCTTATGTTGTAAATGCTAGCCAGAGATAAATTCAGATTGAAAAAGATCATTCAAGCTAGGATCTATGAGTAAAGTATAGGTTGTATTGACAGTAGTACTTCATAGTCCCAATCTTGTTAGTACTTATAAAGCATTAAATAAGACTGAGAGTAGTATATACTTAGCAAGTCTACCAAGGTTTAAGTCAGAGAAAATAAACTCTAGAGAAGCATACTCATTAGAAAACTATTTAGACAAATCATCCATTGACACTGTAGGGGTAGCTGGAGGGATAACTGGAGGGGTAGGTAAAGAGGTATCTAGGCAGAGTGTCACGATCTGGCTAGAGGAGTGCTAGCCAGGTGACGGCGGCAAGGAAACAGGTTTCACATATGACATCGCTGGGACGTCATACAGTTAAGTTATGATTCTTTCACGTACATGACCTTGTTAGCAGGTGATGGGGCTTGTTTATGTTTAAATTGGTTTTACGCACATGACCTCGTCAGCAGGTCATGGGGCTTGTTTATGTTGATTGCATTTCACACATGATGTACAGTTGATGTCATGGGAAGAGTCCAGGCTGGCCGGTAAGACTTACCGGAAAGGCAGACTCGTTTATGTTTCGCACGTGACCTCATTGGTAGGTCAGGTGGCGGGGTTATTTATATTGCATTTGATTGATATTTTCGCACATGACGTCACTTAGAGGTTATGGGGTGTTTTATGTTTGCGCACATGACTTATTAAAGTCAGGTGCTGGATTTCGCACCTGACCTCGCTTGAGGATCAGGGCAGGGTTAGGGTTGCGGGAAGAGGCCTATATAAAGGCTGGGTTTTCACAGATAGGTTAGCTCTTCACGCAACCATCTACTGTTATTTCCTATCTACTGCTTTACGATCTTTACAATACAAAAACCTTTACGCTCCAATCTCATCCGCTAGACGGATCCGCTTGAGAGTCAAGAACCTATCTGCCGGGTGAATCGTGTTAACTAAATTGAAAACCGATACTCTCGGCACTCGTGAGAAACTGACTCTTACGTGAGAATACTAAGATAGGGCCTAGAGACTCGCGGAGCTCTAGGACACAGTGCAGCGCAGTTAGGAGAACCAAACCAAGGTCCTTACCTGTCGTGAGCAACACGAGTAGTGGGAAACCGTGATATCTGGTTCCGTCTCCTGCAACACCTAATGATGAGAGAACGGCAACTACAGAGAACGCGGAGTTCACCCAAGACAACCAAGGAGACATCGATCTCACAGATGATACTCTCGACCTAGGATGAGTACAAAACGCCTTACGCGAAGCAGTAGGCCAGCCCGCACGAGCAGCAAGTCCAGTTACACGTGAACAAACTTTACCCGTAGATAGTTCTCCGCATGGAACATCGTGACCAAGGGGGATGGCCGCAGCGGCAACACCAGCACCCCGGAGCGGGCCTACGACGCAGGCCCTGATGATGATGGAGGACCAGATGACGAGGTTCCTGGGGACAATCAATGCCTACCAGGAGTCAAGACCAGAAGCAAAGAAAGAGGACCTCTATGAGGGAGACCGCAAAAAACTGAGACAGTTCCTAAGCCAGTTGGAACAGTACTTCAAGGTCAAGGGGTACGGAGTCAGAAAGGACACGATTAAGGTGGACTATGCGGAGTCGCTCTTAAGAGAAGCGGCAGGGCAATGGATAATGCCGTACGTGGAAGAAAAACGAGACCGAATATGGGCCTCGTGGGAGGAGTTTAAGGAAACCCTCCAGACCCAGTTTGGGGACAAAAACCCCAAGGAAATGGCGAGGCTCAAACTGGAGAAGATGAGACAAGGAAAGGACAACCTTTCTGCCTACTGGCACAAGTTCCGCATGATATCCATTGAAGTGGGATACGACGACGACATGAAGTACTGCCATCTACTGGGCGGTACTAACGAAAAGCTGCAAGAGGCCTGCATAAGCTCGGACCAGACCAATCGAATGCCAGAAGGCTTTGCAGTATGGGCCGTCAACAAAGAAGACAAAATGAATCTGGTTAGACACGGGCAAAACAAGACCAAGGGGATACAGTACCCGATCCCACCGCGCAACAACAGTGGGACCTACCGACCGAACAATACACCAAGACCACCACTGTAGGAGACCCAATGGACTTGGACGCGACAGGAAGAAGGAACAGGCAATTCCAATAGTTGTCCGACCAGGAATACCGGAAAAGAAGAAAGGAGAATGCATGCCTCTGATGCGGACTGAAAGGACACTTCATCCAGGATTGTTGATGGAAGGAGACGAAATACCAAGAAATGGTGGCCACGGAGAGGACGGAAGGACAGGAGACTTTAAAGGAATAAAGTCTCCAGCAAAGAGTGGTCTGCGGGACGAGAAAAGAGGCAAACCCACTGGTATCGCATATATATCAACCAGGAAAAACAAGACACCCCCAGCGATGAAAAAGGGCAATAAGGCAATAATCAACAACACGAACGGTTATGTGCACGACAACGAACTTTTTATGATTAACATAAAACTATGCACAGCGGACAAAGAGACCGAAATGAACAGGATGCTCGATTCAGGAGCAACCGGGGATTTCATCGACAGAAACTTCTGTGAAACCCGCAGACTACCCCTGAAAAAGCTAAAGAAACCAAGGGACATATATGTGGTCAACGGGGAAAAAAGCAAAGCAGGACCCATTACCCATACAGTGCAAGCCGTAATGGAGATAGGGTCACATCACGAAGCCATAACGCTCCAAGTAGCGCACTTGCAGAAACACAGTGCCATACTAGGAACACCCTGGCTAAAACGACACAATCCCAATATCAACTGGGAAAAAGGCCAAATCAATTTCAACAGTGAACTATGCACGCAGTTGTGCCTGGAAACTTCCCCAACAAGCGAAACGATCCCCAAAGAATAAGCAATCAGAGAGAACCTCAGGATGAAGATCCTCCACATGAACACCAAACACGAAGAAGCGATCCCCCACGATGAAGGCATAAGGGTACAAGTGTTATACTCAAATGCCAGAAAACCAACACGAGGATCTACAAAGGGAGCAGGTCATGACCTGTACAGCACGCAAGACACGATAGTCCCCGCAAGAGGACAAAAGATGATACCAACAGGAATTGCAGTAGGACTACCTGATGGCACCTATGCAAGAATCGCTCTACGCAGTGGTATGGCCACCCGACACTGGATTACCACAGGCGCAGGAGTGATTGATGTGGACCATAGGGGCGAGGTACAAGTACTACTAATAAACCTGAAGGATGAGGACTATACGATCCAAAAAGGAGATCATATAGCCCAGATGATTAGCGAAAATATTGATACCAAGGAGCTCCGTGAAGTTCGAGACCTGGACAAGACCAAAAGAGGCAAGCAAGGATTCAGCAGCACCGGACGAGGAACCCCAAAGGACAAACCCCCACTGAAACGACAGAAGAGAAACCTCTAAGCATAAACTTCATATCAGCAAAGGCCTTCAGTCAACTCTACCAGAGAGGGGAACAGACAGGAATTCTCAGATGGGACGAAGAAGAAGACGGACCAACAATCGCAGAAGCGTCAACGATTAGCACGCGACTAGCGGTGAAGGAAGAAGCCAAGAAGAAGAAGTTAACTCTGAGGCAACTGGTCCCGTAAGAATATCACTACTATCTTGGGATATTCGAAGAAAACAAAAGGATGGACCTTCCCACACACAAGAGTGAAGATCACCAGATCAAGCTAGAGGAAGGAAAGGCAGCCCCCTTCATAAAACTCTACCCGTTAAGGGAAGCAGGGTTGAAGGCGCTGCGCGAATACCTCGAACAGAACCTGGCCAGGCAATGGATCAGACCATTGTCCTCCTTAGCGGGGGCACCTATCCTATTTGTCGAGAAGAAAGATGGGAAACTAAGACTTTGCGTGGATTTCCGGGGACTGGATGCGGTATCACAAAAGGACAGGTACCCTCTACCATTGATCGATGAAGCGCTGGACCAACGAGGACGGGCCAAGTACTATACGAAGTTGGATATCAAGGACGTATATCACAACATCAGGATAGCCAAAGGAGATGAATGGGAAACGGCTTTCAGGACGCGATACGGAATGTTCGAATATTTAGTCATGCCCTTTGGATTATCCAAGGCACCAGCGACATTCCATCGATGGATCAACTTCAAGTTGAGCATATACCTGGACATATGTTGTATCGTCTACCTGGACGATATTCTCATCTATCCAGACAAGATGGAGCAACACCACCGAGACATACGGAATGTCTTGCAGGCATTGAGAGAAGCCAAGGTCAAACTAAAACCTTGGAAATGTGACTTCTATATGGACAAGGTCGAATACCTCGGATTTATTGTTAACCCAGAAGGAGTACGCACCGACCCAGTCAAAATGGCGGCTATCGATGACTGGAAAGCACCTAAGAGTGTAAAAGGAGTGCAGAGCTTCGTGGGCTTCTGAAACTTCTACCGGAGATTCATTGAAGGGTTTAGCGTAGTAGCTAAACCCTTCTACGATATGACGAAGAAAGGAGTCAAAGAGGATTGGGGAGAAAGACAACCCCAAGCATTCGACGATATGAGAAAGCGACTTACTGTGACACTGATATTACGACACTGTGACACCACGCTACCCATCATGATAGAGACGGACACATCCAACTACGTATGCTCCGGTATCCTTTCCCAACAGGGCGAGGACAGATCATGGAGACTGGTCGTATTTTGTTCAAAAACAAGGTCAAAGGCAGAGCAAAACTAGGACATTCACGACAAGACACTGGTAGCCATTGTTCAAGTGGTCCAAGACTGCAGGAAGTACACACTAGGAAGTCGATGTGTGATCCGCGTTATCACCGACCACAAGAACCTATTAGCGTTTACTACCAGCAAAGGATACAATGGATGACAGATTAGGTGGGGTGAGACATTAAGCCAATACCACCTTCAAATCGAATACCGACCAGAAAAGAAGTAGGAAAGCAGGAGGGATTGACTCGAAGGCCGGAGGACTTCCGCAATAAGGAAGAAACATGGTCGCAACGACAAAGAATACCTCCCCCTAAAGAGAAGTACTTCGCAAGAGAACAGGACGAGGACAGTGGATACTAATCCCTAAATGAAACAACCACGGCCACAAGCAGCGACAACGGATAGGAAGAACGGATAAAAAGAAAGACCACCAGTGACCAGGAAATCAACGAGATAAAGAAGGCCTTGAAGGAAGGCCTACAACAAATGAAAGGTGTAGCTCACGGGCTATACCGGGAAAAGGATGGATACCTATCGTATGATGACAAGATAAGGCTCCCGGATGAGGAAGCCTTATGAACAGAAACGATAAGAAGAAATCATGACATTCCACTAGTGGGACACGGCGGAATGGTAAAAACGACAGCCTTAACTCAACCAGCATACTACTGGCCGTTGCTGTGTGACGATATTAAAAGATATGTGAAGAATTGCGACACCTGGCAACGAACGAAAATGGTGAAACACGCACGCTACGTGCTACTCAAACCGCTCGAAACTCTGGGAAGACCATGACAATCTATTGCTATTGATTTCATTACCGGACTACCCGAATCAAGCGGTCATGACGCCATATGGGTCGCAATTGACTGACTTACGAAAATGGGGTATTTTGTACCATACAGGGCAGATATGACGACCCTACAATTCTTCAACCTGTTTAAAGACCGGGTCTTTAGACTTCACGGCCTACCAAAAGAGATTACCTGCGACAGAGGATCCCTCTTCACGTCGGACGTATGGAAAGAAATCACGCGGCAACTTAGTGTTAGCCGACACTTGAGCACCGCCTTCCACCTGCAAACGGACGGCAATACTGAAAGAACGAACGCAATATTGGAACAATATCTGTGAGCCTACGTCAACCATCCGTAGAACGATTGGACGGAGTTTCTATCCACCGCAGAATTCCCATACAACAACGGACGACAAGAAACAAGAAAGACCACACCCTTCTTTGCTAACTACGGATATGACCTTCTGTTTGATCCGGCACAATATCAAGTGCCGCAAAAGGTAACGAAGGCCAACGATATGGTAAGGGTACATGACATATTACGAGACGAAATGACTTTAGCACAAATGAGTCAAAAGGAAAAGAGCGATAAGCACCGGAAACCAGACCCGAAGGTTACGGTCGGCGACAAGGTGTGGCTGATACCACGCAATATCCAGATCACGAGACTATCGAAGAAGCTGGACTACAAGAAACTGGGACCATTCAAAATAATCGAACAGGTCAGGTCATGAGCATATAAACTCGCCCTCCCCGCCTCGATGAAACAAACTCATCCAACATTCTACATCAGCCTCCTCTAACCCTATCAAGGAAAGTCTTTTCCCTTACACAAAAGACTTCTCCCTCCGCCGATTCACATAGACGGAGAAGAGGAATACGAACTTGATGAGATAATTGACTCCTGCTTGCACTACGGTAGACTCTAGTACCATGCTAAGTGGATCGGTTACCTGCCAGAATATGACCAAGAGTGGTACCCCGCCACCAACTTCCATCATGCACCCGAAGCAATACAACAATTCCATGAAGGTTACCCCAACAAGCCCGGAGTACGAAACTACGACTAAGAAGGAACAAAACAAGGACGAGTGGACACAGGTGACGGACCTGCCACTCCCCCACCTAACAGAACAACAGAAAGAACACAATCACGCATGGTTTACGGGATGCTGCGACAACGGGTGCCAAGTGCACCAAAGCTGCAAACTTGGCTCCAGCTACTGGCTGCGCCGAAGCCAGCGCACCCCGCCAAAGACCAGCCCCCTGAGCTCCCTGGAGCCTGAACGGGTGGCACTAGTTGAATACCCTGAACCCGCTTCAGGGACGAAGAGAGAAGAGAGAGGGGGGCAGAAAAAACAAAAGACCCCGACAGGCTGAAGACAATCCCCGCAAGGCCACAGTGGGAATAAAGAACCGAGCCCGACCACGACGGAGTCCGACTCCCTTGAAGGGCTCCAAAGGATAGCAACAGAAAGTGCAGAGCGGGAAGAAACCCTCAAGGCGGAGATCAGGGAGCTACGATGGGAGAAGAAAAAGGGGGAGAGACGGCACCTGGGGTTGGAAAGGAAGGCAATAGCCAAAAGGGTAAGGGCAGAGATGGAAGAGAGACAGGTCAGCTCCCTTCGGGAGGAAATGAGAAAGAAGGAGAAGAGGATTAAGAGCATGGAGGGGCTCTTACGAGAAACAAGGAGATGGATGAGCAAGACAGCCCGCTGGATGTGGGAAGCAGCTGGAGACCAAGGCTCGAGCTAGCCTGATGAGACTCAGGCGGGTGAGAGAGGAGAGCTAATGTCACGATCTGGCTAGAGGAGTGCTAGTCAGGTGACAGCGGCGGGGAAACAGGTTTCACATATGACGTCGCTTGGACGTCACACAGTTAAGTTATGATCCTTTCACGCACATGACCTTGTTAACAGGTCATGGGGCTCGTTTATGTATAAATTGGTTTTACGCACATGATCTCATTAACAGGTTATGGGGCTTGTTTATGTTGATTGCATTTCGCATATTACGTACAGTTGACGTCATGGGAAGAGTCTAGGCTGGCCGGTAAGACTTACCGGTAAGGCAGACACGTTTATGTTTCCCACGTGACCTCATTAGTGGGTCAGGTGGTTGGGTTATTTATATTGTGTTTGATTTATGTTTTCGCACATGACGTCACTTAGAGGTTATGGGATGTTTTATGTTTGTGCACATGTCTTATTAAAGTCAGGTGATGGATTTTACACCAGACCTCGCTTGAGGATCAGGGCAGGATTAGGGTTGTGAGAAGAGGCCTATATAAAGGCCGGGTTTTTAGAGATGGGTTAGCTCTTCACGCAACCATCTCCTGTTATTTCCTATCTACTTCTTTGCGATCTTTACAATACAAAACCTTTACACTCCAATCTCATCCTCTAGGCGGTGTAATGACCCAGCACACGTGAGCTATGGCAGCCGGAACCTACACCCATACAGGTAGCCCGGAGGCGAACTGGTAGGAACCGGCAGGCAAGTGAGTACTTGACCTACGGAGACCCGATGGCCCGGGCTCCGAGATGAGCAGACTTAGTGGACACAAGTATTTAGGTAC
>PYWC01000011.1:2801295-2815334 GCA_003182015.1 Tuber magnatum | reverse complement strand
CCTAAGTACGCTGACACCAACCCTGGGCGTAGCCATGTACCTAAATACTTGTGTCCACTAAGTCTGCTCATCTCGGAGCCCGGGCCATCGGGTCTCCGTAGGTCAAGTACTCACTTGCCTGCCGGTTCCTACCAGTTCGCCTCCGGGCTACCTGTATGGGTGTAGGTTCCCGCTGCCATAGCTCACGTATGCTGGGTCGTTACAGGAAGGACGCTATCCTGTATGAAGCAGGAGTTTACCGAACCCATGTACCACAGCAAAGGAATAGCAAAGGATCATCATCGCGGGGTAATACAAAGAAGGATAAACCATACTGCAAGGATTCAAAGGACAAGAAGGATGAGCAACAGAAACGACGTGAGGTAGGCACGGCTTTTGAATGTGGGAAAAAGGGGCACTATGCAAAGGACTGCTATTCCAAAAAAGGAAAGGGAAAGGCTGCTAAGCGGGAGGCTAGTGCGAACCACATGGAAGCAACTGAATATGACGAAGTGGAAATTAAGTCAGTGGAAATGGAAAGCCTCCGAACGCAACCAACACTGGTAATGAGGCCCCGTGACGCTCTTGAAGGAACCATTCACATAGAAGGCCATCCAGCACAGGTGCTAGTCGACACGGGAACAATCGGCTACAACATAATTAGCGCCACCTTTATCTCTACCCATGGCATTCCTACGGAACCTCTACCCCAACCAACAACAGTCAATATGGCATTGAAAGGATCCCACTCTTCAAGCCACAAGAAATGTGGACTAACCATAGGAATCAGGAAACAGAAATGGACAAATCAGGAGATGTTGGTAGGGAACTTGGCAAAGTACGATGCCTGGATTGGAATGCCATTCCCGAAAAGACATAATGCTCTTAACAGGTGTGGGGATACAGCAGTGGAATTTCCCGATGACAAACTATGTGTGCTATGTAAAGCAACAAGCGGGGAATTCCAAGCCATTCTGTCAGATACCAACACAACAACATTGTTGGAAGAATACCAGGATGTATTCCTGGACAAGGTCCCCGAAACGCTACTCCCTGTGCGTAAGATTGGCCACCACATTTGGCTAAAAGATCCAAGTGACCTACGCAACCAACCAACATACTCGATCTCAGAAGCCTGCAAGGAAAAACTCATGAACTGGATAAACGAGAAATTATGAAGTGGAGTAATTGTACAACAGGAGGTTCACGGAGCGGCACCTATATTTGTACAACCCAAATCGGATGGAAGGATCCCCCCCCAGGTGGACCTGAAAGTAAGGCACGACAACACGATCATAGATAGTTCATCGATTCCAAACCAACCGCAGATCCTTAACCGAATAGGGCGAGCGAAATTCAGGAGTAAGATTGACCTAAGCGACGCATATTTCCAAACATGAGTGGACAAGGATAGTGTTTCGGTCAACTCATTCAAAACCCCGTTCGGAGGATTTGCGAGCAAAGTGATGCTACAAGGAGACATGAATGCACCAGCAACATTTATGCGGATAATGGAGGACCTCCTAAGAGAATTTCTACATCATTTTGTATGGGTATACATTGATGATATTCTCATATTTTCAGATACACCAGAGGAACACGAGAAACACATATGCCAAGTATGTGATCGACTCAGAAAAACAAAATTCTATGCGGGCAAAAGGAAGTCAGTACTTTTTGCGGACAAACGGGAAGTATTAGGACACATAGTGGACAACGAGGGGATCCATGCATCCCCCCATAAAATATCATCCATTGGAGAATGGGAAACAGCAAAAAACAAGAAGGAATTCCAATGATTCCTAGGAATAGTTAACTATGTGGCCAAGTTTCTCCCGCACCGTGCAACATTGACCGTGCCACTAATCGACTTAACTGGAAACACCGAATTCGTATGAACAATGACCTACCAGACCACATTGGATATGGTCCCAAAGCCAATTATTGATCACCAAGTTATGCGACGAAAGGACATACGAAGCGAGGAACCAATTTGGGTGGTTACGGATGCCTCAGATTTAGCAGCTAGAGCATAGGTGGGACAGGGACCCACTTATGTGACGGCATGGCCAGCCACGTTACACAGCAGGAAGTTCACCAACGCACAGATGAACTATGGGACCACCGACAAAGAGGCCTTAGCAATAGTGGAAGGGCTTAATTGGTTCCACAATGTACTAATGGGAAACTCCTTCACGATAGTCACCGACCACCAACCCTTAACACACCTGTGAACGGCAAAGAACTCTAGCAGGAAGTAGGTGAGATGTCTAAGTGCCTTGGGAAAACACGACGCGAAAATAGTCTACGCACCAGGAAGTACGAACTATTTAGCTGATGCCCATTACGGGTTTTACGAGGGAGAATCAGACTTTAACCCACTCTGTGTCGACGATTATGCGAAGGAATCAGATGACATCTTGGATAACACGGTCTACGAGCAAGAATCAAACACAATGGTGCCCATGCATGAGTTCTCCCCTACTTCCCCTCCTTCCTCCTATACTGAGTACCGCAACGAGGCCCCTGTACCACCCGAAAGCCCCTGCTCAATCACTGCAGAAAACGATTGGGGTGACCAGTGTATCCTGTGAAGTACGCCACCGGCAGAACTCCAACATAGCGCATTAAACCACTCACACTGTTATGTGGATCATTGTCCATATCATCAAACTGAGATCAAATTCACAAACAACCATCCTAGGCGACAGGGAAAATCAACCCCTCACGTGCTTAGTGAAGGACCAAGCCCGCCAAGTACGGAAATCGACCGGAGCCCTCCCGGGTCCCCCGAAATCAATGACTGGGAATGGCAACAAATGATCGGCGGAAGACCAATTAGTGCGGGAGAAGGGCCGTCCACCCTTGCCCATCCAATGCCCGGATCTTATGCAATTTGAGCACTGCTAAACCCGGAAGCCCTGGCATTTTAAATACCGACGCCATAACCAATAGAAAACCTTACGGCCAAAACAATAGCGGCTTTCCGAATGCCAGGACCTGGTAGCCCACCACTAATTAGACGAGCGGAATGGCCAGAAAGCCTTACCAATGAGACAACAGTCTCAGTAATGCCCCCGACAATGACGGAATATTGGCATGGGCTCTACGATGTCTTGGAAGACACTGAGGAGGAAGACCTACCTGTGACAACCAGAGGAAGCCAGATAGAAGACGAACGCGACACCTTACAAGCAGTCAATGAAATGATTGGAACGTTCCGAGTACACACGATAGCAGCATACCGGAAAGAACCAATTTGGAAAAAGGTTAATGAGAGTATGGATTCCACAGGACACTTGTCCTCCTACAAGGTTGCAAACCGAATACTATTCGCAAAAACCAGATACGGGGAAGACTGCCAGTATATCCCAAAAGGCCCAACATATGGAAATACAACATTAGGAGAATATGTCATTAGCGAAATCCACAATAAAGGCCACCACAGTGTTGAACGAAACTTACTGTACGCGACAGAGTACCTATTCTGGCCTGAAATGCGGAACGACTTTAGAGCGTATGTGACCCAGTGCCACACATGCCAAATAAATAAGGAGCCTACAAAATTGACAGAAGGAAAGGCTCAGACAATTACCCTGCCGTCGGAAAACTTCGAATCAATAGCCATTGACTTTGCGGAACCCTTCCACAATTGATGGGGATACGACACAATCCTGGTTGCGACAGATAGGTTTTCAGGATTCACGTGGCTCATACCTACAACCAAGCAAGTAACAGCAATAACAAGCTGGGAACGTCTACATAACAAAATATTTACACCCCATAGCTACCCAACATCTCTACTAAGCGATGCGGACCCACAGTTTGAGTGATATGTGTGGAGACAACAATGTTGATCGTTAGGTATTGAGCATATCAAGGCGGCACCAGGCCATGATGAAACAAATAGACAAGTCGAAAGAAAAATTTGAGAATTGAAAACGGCTCTCTGAAACCTAGCAAACGTAAGACAAAACAATTGGTTTGATGCCATACCAGAGACAGCTGCATACCTGAATGCAGCATGGTCGGAAACTTGCGGTATGTCATCATATAAGGCCGTTTTTGGAAAGAATTACCCACTACTTCCCCTAGCGAACTTCAAGAACTCCGCAGTACTGGCTGCTGACGAATTGTTAAACAGGCACCAAGCAATCCGGAACGCGGCATTCAAGGGGATTAAAATGGCACGATTTAGAAGCACGAGAACGGCAGCAAAACGACGCAGACACCATACACCGATAGGAAAGGGTAATCTGTTACTGGTATACGGAAGTTTATTTGCAACAGAATCGGGACGTAGCAAGAAATTGCGACCGCGCTGGCGTGGACCCTTAAAAATAATCGAATACGAGGAGCATACACAAAATTACACGGTAGAAATGGATGGCAGAATGTACAGAAACCGAGAAGCAACATTCCATGCATCCACCGTGAAAAGATACCGCCCTAACGATGATATCTCCTTCCCTGCCAGGAGCCATGCAAAGCTACCCCCTATCCTGGTTAACGAGAAACCAGAATGGGAAGTGGAAACCATACGAGACCACAGAAGA
This sequence comes from Tuber magnatum, assembly GCA_003182015.1. Lineage (NCBI taxonomy): Eukaryota > Fungi > Ascomycota > Pezizomycetes > Pezizales > Tuberaceae > Tuber > Tuber magnatum. The sequence goes on along the minus strand of PYWC01000011.1, from coordinate 2,810,799 downwards.
CGGTATGACCGTGACTAATTCCTAGCGAAATGGGTGGGGTTCCCCGAAATAGAGAATAGCTGGGAACCCCGTAAAGGTTTGGAAAATCCGCTGGAATTGGTGAATCAATGGTGGGAAGACAACAAACCGGAGGACGAGTTACCCCCTATGATAAACCATGTGATGGTGGCGTGGAGCCCAACACTGCCAGAAATCCAACACCTGCGCCGGGACACGGACCAAGAAATACGTGACAGATTCTGGTCAGCCCACTTTGAAAGCGATTTTGAAAGCAGCGTAGATGAAAATCGAGTAATGGAAGGTGAAGCCGCATACCTAGCCCGGCTGGCCGAGGCTGAGTACTGGCAATAGCGAAAAGGAAGAACACTCCACCCAACAGCCTTACGATGTCAAACTATGAGCAAGTACCTTGGAGACTGCGCCATCAGCTTGTGGGACTGTTGGTGAACCGTGATATTATCCCTAGACAATACCTTACATAGCGACTATTCATACAGACCTGCAACGAATACTTAGAAATAACAACAGAATCGACAGGACGAATGTGGGGAGGAACAGTGTCAGATGTTTTCCACTTCGGTAGTGGGTGCTACCTGAGCACAGAAAAATGTAATGGTTGCATAGAAATAGAAGAAACCGAAATTAAGCAGCACTCCTTCCCCTGAAGACCTAAGCAAGGCCGACACCTAAGCAAGGCCAACACCTAAGCGAGGTCATCACCGAAACACAAATACCACCCACCATCCCTCTAAACCGCTGAAGAAAACAGATCGCACTACCAGACCTCCAAACCTTCACCCTCTTATAAACTTATCCTTACGCGAAAGAAACAAAAATGTCAACCTACGCAGAAGTCAGCATAAAGAGACAAGACCTCATTTTGGGATACCTGCTGTACCGAGAGATCATTCCAGAAAGTGCATACCGGAAAATATTCTACATTGATCACTGCGAGGATTGGGGACCAATCGATGTCGCGATGGAGGAATGGGAGGACTGGATAATACGGAACCTTGTAGACCTACCACACTACTAGGAGTCAGGTTGCTTTGTGCATGGTACACCATGTGGGCAGTGTTTGGAAAGATGGTTGGAAGGTGCGGAATGGATGTTGCAGGATGACATGAGATTGTTGCATGATAGCGATGACAATAAGGATCGGTACTAAGCGGACTTTCAGGAGAATAGCGGATTTACTGGCTATTAGGATTTTATTAAAGTTGTTTTATTTGATGAAATTGTTATTTTATTTTGGGAGTGTAACCGGTACAGGTACTAGGTTGTTTTATGTTTGGTTTCACAGTATCGTTTGATACTGGTATTGTTTCGTATGCTATTGGTTGATACACACCTTGTTTTATGTTTGGTTTCATAGTATCGTTTGATACTAGTATTGTTTCGTGTGATATCGGTTGACATAGAAATTGTTTTATGTTTGGTTTCATAGTATTGTTTGATACTAGTATTATTTCGTGTGCTATCGGTTGATACATACATTATTTTATATTTGCTTTCACGGTATCACTTGATACTTGAATTGTTTCGTGTGCTATCAGTTGATACACACATTGTTTGGCAATATCGCTCATACTGGAGATAAGCGATATGCTGTATTTAAAGACCGCTGATTTCCGCGATGGGAACAGCAGACTTCGACTGACAGTATTCTTAATATACTTGGTTGAACGGTTACTTCTTTGATTTCCTATTACACCCTGTTCGAAGCCTCCTTTAGCAAGCAGCACTCGGTTCTTGTTGATCAAGAAGCCCTCTGCTTCTATCGTACCACCACGTGACTAGGGCCTAGCCCCAATACGTTACACTATGCCTATTGTATCAGGGCTCTCCCCAATGCCTTCGCTTCTCTTCCTGACAACTCCCTGTACTTCCGTTTCCATTGTCAATGTTTGCCTAGTTCTTGGAGGATGCTGTTTGCTACCGCAATCGCTCACTGCTATATTCCGATCATTTCCTCTTAGGTGTTGATGGTTCCTCGTTGGTTCGTGAGGAGCTCTTGGGCTTTATCTACCATTGTCCACAGATCATCATTCTGTCAGTGTAGGCTTTCCATGTCCATGTGTGTTTCTGTATTTTCCTCACTCCCCTCTCCCTTCTGCCATGCACTCACAGCTGCCCTGTGTGTTCTCATCCCTTTGTGACCCCTTTTCGCAGGTTTCTCCCTTCCGCCTTTTCAGGGATAGTATCCAGCGTCTATTTTTCCCATTTTATAGGTCTTGCACCCATCCTGGTAGTACTCTTACCATCTTTTCTTCTCATAAATATCTGTTCTATTCCTCTGCATCCTAGAGGCCCTCAGGAACTATCCTTGTTCTTGCTTGCCTCTTAGGTACACCAAGCACTTGTCGTCATAGCAGCCTGTCCATGATATGGCATTGTGTTCTACCGTTCTCTTTGCCTCCAGTTGCCTTTCATCCGGCTCAGCTTCAGAGGGCCATTCATATCCTAGGCTAGTGGTGGTAACGTCGTAGGAGAAACCGATCAGGGTGTTCCATCCCTCCTGTGGCCCCATGGGCATTGACTCTGTTTATTTGATTTTGAATGTGCCCCACCTGGGGTTTGTGAGGGTATTGTTGGTGGAAGCCACAGATTGCAAGTTCAGCATTTTTGAAATTGTTTGTGGGATATAGTTCTGGAAGACTAGAGGTAGGACCAGTTTTCAGATAAAATGTGTGACAATTTTGGAGGTAACGGCAACCATAATGTTGTATACATCTGGTCATATGTGTTGTTTGTCGCATATTATGACATATGATATGATCAAGCAATAAATTACCCTCTTGCTAACTGAATTTTGCTTATATTGTATTATTAATGTATTAATAAACTCTGTTGCTGTATATAAGATATCAAGCTAAGCACAAACAGAAGCATTATGGTTGCTGTTACCTCCAAAATTGTCATACATGTTATGTGAAAACTGGTCCTACCTCTAGTCTTCCGGAATGATACCAAGTTTTATCATGTTAGAGTCAATACCTAGTCCACCTAGCGCGGCAATGTAGTTTACCATAGTGTAAGCGACTAGCGATTATTTGTTCAAGTTCGTATTTGTCTTCCCTGTCTATCTCAATAAGGGAAGGGGGAGGAGTTTCTTGTGAAGGTAGTTTGTTATTCAAGTAGAGTTCCAGGAGTGAGATGTGGAATGTGTTGTGTATTGCCATTTAGGGTGGGAGATGGAGCTCAGCTTATAAGCACGACTCCCCACTTTTGTGAATACTTTGAATGGTCCAATTTTCCTGTGGTTGAGTGTCTTGAATAGTCTTATAGTTCTTATATTTCAAGGTAGTAGCCATACCATAACTCCGAATTGTAGGTTTGAGTTGGGTCGACAGTGTTGATCGTAATTTTCCTTTCGTCATCATTGTGCCATGACCATTGTGGTTTGTGGGAGTTCATGAAGTGGCATCACTTCCCCAAAGCTTGTTATCTTGTTTTTGGTCAACTGACCCATGGCCTCATATTCTGGATTCTGTCTATGGTTTGCATAGAATGCCAGGTTCTTTATTGTCTCCTGTCTTCCCTTGTTGTAGGTAAATACTGCCATTGGGAGGAGTTTGTTCCAGTTGTCCTAGTGACAGGTGACATACACCCGTAGATATTGCTCTAATATTGTATTCACTCTTTCTCTTTGTCCATCTGTTTAGGGGTTGAATGCCATGCTCAGTCTTCCTTGCATCCCAAGTTTTTCAGTTGTTTTCTTCCATACTTCCTATATGAACAGGGATCCTCTGTCTGGTATCAGGTCCTTTGGCAAGCCATGAAGTCAAAATATTTCTCCCAAAAAGATCCTTGTGAACTGTTGTACCATTGTGTCTTTTCTGTATGTAATAAAATGACTCATCTTGGTCATATGATCCACCACTACCAGGATAGCATCATGGCCATCCAATGGGAGTAAGTCGTTGATAAAATCTATGCACATGAATTTCCATGGTTTGTCAGGTGCTTAATTTAGTTTTACTAGTCCATAGTGTGCGTGTCATACGACTTTTATTCATGCGCAAACATCATAGTTCTTGACGTATTGTTTGATCATTTCTCGTATTCCTGGCCAATAGTATTTGTGGTATAACCAATCACTGGTTTTGGCCATTCCCCTATGACCTGCTGTCTCCAGATCATGGTTTCTTCGTATCAGGTTCATTCTGATTTCCTCGTTGTCTGGTATCCATATTCCGTTATCATATCAGAGGTAGTTGCCATCCCACTTGCATAGCCCTAGTGTAATGTTTTTTATCTCCTTATCGCCTCTTTCCTGCACTTGTCATATCTGTTGAATCTTTCAGTCTTTCCTGCTAATTTCCTTAATAGTGTTCTGTATATCATCCTGGATTTCCACCATTTCCATTGTCTTGAAGTATTTCTCCTTTAGGAGCAGTATCTGTCATCTCCTTATGATCCTTTCATCTTTGTTGTTTTTGGGTCTGTCCTTTACTTACCTGGTGAGGGTGTCCAGTTTTGCTCATACCTTCACAGGCCAATATTCGATTTTGACATCGTATTGGTTTAGCTTCTCCATCCAACATATTTGGTGGTCATTGTATTCTTTTGTTGTCATAAATGGTACTAAGTTTTTGTGGTCTGTTAGGACCTTAGTGCTATGGTGGGTATTCTGAACCTAATGTCTCCACCCCTTGAGAGCTTGAACTATTGCTTGTAGTTCCTTGCCATGCCCATCATAGTTATATTTGGCTAATGTTCTCACTTTGGACCAGTATGTGATTGGTCTCTATTGTCCCTCTTCGCACTTCAGTGATAGTATGCCTGAGTATACATATTTTGATATATCAGTTTCAATCATTGTTTCGCTTTCAGGGTCAAAATACACCAATATGGGTGCCATGGTCATTTTCATTCTTAGCTAATCGAATACTTTGTCTTGCCGTTTTTCCCAGTTCCATTTACCATCCTTTTTGAGAAGGTGGTATATCAGTTCCATCATTTGACAGAACCCTCCGATGAAGCAATGATAGAAGTTGCGAAATCCTATAAAACATCAGATGTCCCCTTGGGTTTTTAGATCCTCCCACTTCCATATTGCATGGGTCTTGACCAGGTCTATTTGAACTCCTTCCTGGTTGATGATGAAGCCAAGATATTCCACTCCCTGTTTATGGAACTCATATTTGCTTTGTTTGACCTTCATCGCTGATTTCCATAGTGCTTCCATAATATTATTACGGTCTTTTCAGTGTTGTTCTATATTCTTGAAATATCTGAGTACACCATCTAAATAGACAATACAACATAGATCGAGGTATCAGCTCAGGACGCAGTTGATCCATTACTGAAAGGTGGCTAATGCATTGGTGAGCCCAAATGGCATGACTAGATACTTGAACGTCCCATACCACATAGCGAATGTTGTCTTCCATTCGTCTCCTGATTTGATTCTGATATTCTGGTATGCCTTCTTGATATCGAGTTTGGTGAACTGCTTTGCTGATCTGAGCCGGTCTGTAGCCTTGGACATTAATGGTAGCGGGTACCGATCTTTCTTCATTATTTTATTGCGGGCTCGGTAATCCATACACAGTTTTAGTTTCCTCTCCTTCTTTTCTAGGAATAGTATTGGCGATCCTCCTTCCAGGAAGAAGTCTCTAATCCATCCTTGTTGCAGGTTCCGTATAATGCAGGTCTTCAGTTCCTGCAGTTTCTTTTCTCCTAATGGGCAGATCCTCTTGGCTGGAAATTCAGCGTCCATCTTGAATTTTATTTCCAAGTCCACCGCCTTCCAGTGTGGTAGTACCTTGATTGGGTATTCTTCCTGGAACAGTTTCCAATGCTGATGGTATTCTTGTGGGATTGTTTGATTCCTGGGTTTGTTTTCCTTGCCCTTTTTGTGCTGGATTGCTAATTCTGTGCTTATGTTGAGTTTGGCCCACATGGCTAGCTCTTGATCCCATCGTAGTTTCGAATTCCCATATTTTAATCTCATTGGTAAAACTTCCCAAATGCTGACACCATTATCTCCTAGCTTTTAATCTTCCTTTTTGCTTTCTGTCCTTTGTCCATCGATTGATCCCTACTTCCAAATCCTTTTATTCCCCCAGTGGTTGTGTTTAGAGTTCCTACCTCTTGGAGCTCTTCTCCGTGGATCTTTTCGATAATTAACGCCATGATCCTATCACCTTTTCTTACTTGAAAGTTCATATCACTTAGGTTTGCCAATACCACTTTCATTTCACCCATATAGTCAGTGTCTATTCCTCCTACGGTGGTTATGAGCCACAGCTTGATTACTAAACTGCTTCATGGGGCAATCTGCCCCGAGGTAACTTCTGGTAGTCTGATGGCTATTCCTGTCGCGATTATTATCTGCCCTCTGGTAGTTATCATTTGGTGTTTGCTAGTATATAGGTCATGTCCTGCCGCTCTTGCTAAACCTTTAGTAGGCACTTTTGCCTTGTTGGTCAATTGCTGGATTGGGATCTGTTGGTCCTCTTAGTCTTCTTGGCCACTGGATTCTTTTGGGGCCCGGGCTTGGAAGAACCTCGTAATTAAGCTTTCTTCTCGAGCTTCCAATTGAGGGGTGGTGTATACCATTAGTGAACTGTCTAGACACTGTGCTGCATATAGCTTATTTGCAAACATGATTTTGTTGTTTTCCCACTCTATTGTGAAGCTATGTTGTCTCGGCTATAGCATTCCTAAGACTGCCTCATGGCCCTGCAGGTTGGCCACCGGAAAGATTGTCAGTTCCCTATAACCACCAATATCTATAGATGCTTGCGCCTTGTAGTTAATCAGTCCCACAACGCTTTTCATTCCATCTGCTAGTTGTATGTCTCTTGGTTTATTCGCCTTAATGGTTGTGAGACCATGCTTGTCGCATATTTTGTCATCGATAAAGTTTTCGGTTCCTCAAGAGTCATTTATCACATGTATCATGAGTGTTTCATTTCTTCTCTGCAGTAGTGTCTTAACTATAATGTGATCTCCATCATATTCTAATGATCCCACTTCTAGAGTCCAGTAGTAATTGGCCAGGGTGATAGATTTCCACTGTGTTCGGTCCCTCGGACCACCTATTGCTGGAGACAGTTGTCTGCTTCCAACTGTTCCTTCTCTTTGTCGTGATTCATTTTGCGTAGCTTGGTCAGGACTGGTGTTTGCCTCCCTGGCCTCACTGGCATGGTCCTTTCTGATTATACTCTGCCTTATCCATCCCTTGGTAGTCAGCAGTTACAGAGTATGTGGTCACTCTTTCTGCATCCCAGGTATAGCTTCCCTTTTATCCTTCATTCACATTCTTGTCGGAACATGTTTAAGTTTGGCCTTCTTTGAGTCGCATCCAGGTCTATTGCGTCACCACCCTGGGTCTTTGTTAAAGGTGTCTGTCAGAAGGTTGCATCACAGTTCCATGGTAGGGTCTTATAGTCGTTCGTTGGGGTCTTCCTGTTCTGGAAGTATCTGATCATTACCAACTATTGCTCACTTTCCATTGCCTATATTGCGAAATCCGTAACTGTTGTATATTCAGTTTCAGCTGTACCCCATGCTTCTTGCAGCTTGCTGGTACGTGCCTGCAGAAAATATCCATAGAGTGTCCCATCATCGTATTCAGCCTCAATGGCTAGGTATTAGAATTCGTTGCCAAAGTGTACCATATTCTTTCTTTCCTGCTACATTACTTACAACACAATCTGGGCCGCCAGTTTTGCATCAATGTCTCCGAATCATGCCTTTAGGACATTGTGGCAGCTTTCCCATATTTGTAACGTGTTCGGGCCAGGCCCTAGTCATGTAGCAGTACGATAGAACCAGATGGCTTCTTGATCAACAAGAAGTAAGCACTGCTTGCTAAAGGAGTCTTAGAACGCGGTGTAATAGGAGATCATAGAAGTAACCATTCAACCAAGTATATTAAGAATACTGTCGGTTGAAGTCTGCTGTTTCCATCGTGGAAATCAGCGGTCTTTAAATACAGCACCTCGCTTATCTCCAGTATGAGCGGTATTTCAAAATATTGTGTGTATCAACTGATAGCACATGAAACAATACAAGTACCAGGCGATACTGTGAAACAAAACTTGAACAAGGTGTGTATCAAGCAATAGCACACGAGACAATACCAGTATCAAGTGAGACTGTGAAACCCAATGTAAAACAACCCACTATGGTACCTGTTGCACTGCCAAAATAAAATAACGATTTCACAGAATAAAATAACCTACTGAAATCCTAATAGTCGGTAAACCCGCTATTCTCCTGCACGTTCTCATAGGACCCATCCTCATGATCATTGCCATCCCGCAACATTCTCATGTTGTGCTGCAACATATATTCCGCTCCTTCCAGCCATTTCTCAATACACTCCTGGCCAGGTGCTTCACAGAAAAAGCAACCTGATTCTTGGTAGTGTGGTAAATTGATCTAGTGCCGGACCGTCCGGCGCCCCCAATAGTCTGTTGGGACATTGAACCGTCCGCACTCATAGCAGTAATCGACGTAAAATAACTCCCAGTATGCTCCGAGTAGAATTGTGCTACCGTCTTGTAGTTCTCTGACAATAATGTGTCGTTCCTTGATGCTTACCTCTTCGCGGATCGACATTCTTCTGTTTTGTAAAAGGATAAAGGTTTGTAAGAGTAGTGTGGATTGTAAGGGTTTTTCTTTCAGTTTGGAGGTCTGATAGTATAGTTTTTTCTCTTCGGAGGTGTAATAACCCAGCATACATGAGCTATAGGGGATAGGACCTACACCCATACAGGTAGCCAGGGGGCGAACTGGTGGGAACTGGCAGGCAAGTAAGTACTTGGCCTGCGGAGACCCAATGGCGAGGGCTCCGAGGAGGAACAGAATCGGCGGGTCAGGGACTTCGGTATCTGGATACACCTGGGAGCGGTGTCAGCGTACTTAGGGACTTCTGAAGGAGCTGTTGCTCAGCGAGGCTGGGTAACTGGAGACAGGGCGGAAATGTCTATCGCCGGCGACGGGATAGACAGGGTAACAGGAAAAAGTTATCTCGTATGTGGGACAAGGTTACCCTACCCTCGGGATCAGGTTACCCTACCCTGGGGCTTGGATTACCCTGACTAAAGTCCTGGGTTACCCTACCTTTCAATATGAAGTCCCTCCGGGAGCTCGGGAAAGTCGACTGGAATGCTTCTCACTTGAAGCCATGCATGATACTGGAATCTGAGGTTCCGGGGGATGCTATTGGACGAGCTACATAGCTTCGATGAAGGTGTAAATTGGAGACATTATTCCTATCATACCCCTCCGGCCCCGCCATGAGGCCCGGACATCATGGGCAAACGGTTGTGTAGTTGTCTGCACGCTAGCAAAGAGGAATCGTGGAAGATATGCTTGCAACACCGTATACGTCGCTGCCGCCTAGTCGACTGTACGCTGGTTGTAGGATATACGAGAGGGCATAGGATCAAAGGTGGAGTACCTCCTCCAAGTTGTTTGGAGTAAAGCGGACCGAAACTGACCGAGTTAACTGGTGTTAACCGTGGCGGTCCTGAAGGTAGTCCT
>PYWC01000011.1:2766268-2792027 GCA_003182015.1 Tuber magnatum | reverse complement strand
ACCATATACGTCGCTGCCATCCGGTCGACCATAGGCTGTTCGCAGGATATATAAGGGGGCATAGGGTGGAAGGTGGAGTACGTCCTGCAAGTTGTTCGGAGTAAAACTGACCAAAACCGGCGGGGTTAACGGGTGTTAACCATGGGGGTCCCAAAGGTAGTCCTTGGTGGTGCTGGGGCGACTTGTAGAGTTTTACACCTACCAAGCCCGAAAGTGTCCCCAAGGCTATAGGCTCTGAAAGGGAAGTGCAGAGACACTAAAAGCATGATTCCTACCACAGGTAAGGTAGATCCGAGGTAGTGGTCATGGGTACCGCCCATTGGATCACGCACGGACTACCGTGTCCTGTGGAAGACACCGGAAGCCCGGGACCCGTAAACAGTAAATAGAGAAACCACTCACGGTAGCTTCCGGAGTCAAGTAGAGATCAATGCATATGCGAAGGGTGTCATAGACAGTCTAGTTCATGAGGTGCCTTGACCGTTAGCCACTGGCAAGACACCAATGCACAGAAATTTTCACTCCGGCGGGTAAAATGGAAATGCACTGCAAAAAGGATAACCGCATAAGGTGAACGCTGACTAGAGTGTGTCGACACATGCATGCCCGAAGGGTGTGCCAGGAGACATGTCGGACCACCCTTAGCGGAGAAGGGTGTGCTCGAATGGTTGGAGTAAACTGATGGAGGAGTTTCTGGCATGAGATAAAACTACCTTAAAGTCTATGCGAGAACTCCCCTACTCCAACAATCAATCCTCTTGTGACCTTAATTGAGTGAAGCATCAGGCTTAACGATGTTAAGTTTTACCGTTTACTTTACTCTTACATCTGCGTGAACTTTTGGCAATAAGTTTGAACTTGTTCGGTCCGGTCGCAACCTTGGGATCCATCTTTCTAGGGGTGCCACCGTTACAGAAGGGCTTTGAGGAATGGTGCATGGTATTCGTGTTTCGGTGTTGGCCTTGCTCAGGTGTTCAAGGGAAGATGGGTGGTACCCCGTCTCGCTTTCTCCCGTTTCCTCGCCTCTATCACATTTTTCCGTACTTATGTAACATCCACTTCCAAAGCGGAATACGTCAGATATTGTTTCACCCCACATCCGTCCTTCTGACTCAGTTGTCCTTTCTAGGCCTTTGTTGCAAATGTGTATGAATAGTCGCTATTTAAGGCATCGTCTAGGGATAATTTCATGGTTCACCACCAGTCCCATTAGCCGATGGTGCAGTCTCCAAGTAACTTGCTTATAGTTTAACATTGTAACGCTGTTAGATGGTACGTTTTTCTTCTTTTGTTATTCCCAGTACTGGGCTTTAGATCGCCGTTTGAGGTATGCTGCTTCGTCTTCCATTCCTCACTTCTGATCTTCTCTGCTTTCAGAATCCCTTTCGAAGTGGGCTGACCAAAACCCGTTTTGTATCCCTTGATCTGTGTCTGGGCGGAGGTGTTGGATTTCTGGCAGGGTTGGGCTCCACGCCACCATCACATTATTTATCGTCGGGGGTAGCTCGTCCTCCAGTTTGTTGTCCTCCCACCATTGGTTTACCAGTTCCCTCACATTTCTTAACCCTTCGCACCGTTCCCTGCTGTTTTCTGTTTCTGGATATCCCATCCATTTCACCAGAAATTGGTGGTAGTCATAGGGCTTTCTGTGGTCCTGTACCACCTCCACTTCCCATTCTGATTTTTCATTAACCACGAGTGGAGGTGGTTTTGTGTGCCTTCTTCCAGGGAAGAAGGTATCATTGTTAAGGGGGTATTGTTTCATAGTGGAGGCGTGGAATATTGCTTGCCAGTTTCTGTACATTCTGCCACCCATTTGCATGGTCTAATTTTGAGTATGTTGATCATATTCACTTATCTTAAATGGTCCTTGCCAGCGCCGTTGCAATTTCTTGCTTCGTCCTGATTCCATTGTGAAAAGGCTTCCATAAACCCATAGCAGGTTGCATTTCCTGATCGGTTTTTGCTGTCGGCGCCGTTTTGCTACCGTTCTTGTACTCCTGAATTACACCACTCTGATAGCATTAAATACCGTGTTCTGGATTACTTGGTGTCTATTCAATAATTCATCGACGGCCAGTACTACAGAATTCTTGAAATTCACCAGGAGGAGCACAGGGTAGTTTTTTCCAAAAACAGCTTTATATGGTGACATACCAAGGGTTTCTGACAACCCTGCATTCAGGTATGATGTGGTTTCCAGTATGGCATCAAACCAATTGTTCTGTCCTGCATTGACTAGATTTCGAAGAGGTGTTTTCAATGCTTGAGTTGTTCTTTCAACTTGTCCATTTGTCTCATAGTAGCCTGATGCCGCCCTGATGTGCTCAATTCCTAGTGATCAACACTGCTGTCTCCATACATGTGACTCAAATGGTGGGTCTGCATCGCTCACTAGCGATGTTGGATATCCATGGGGTGTCAATGTTTTGTTGCGCAGTGGTTCCCAGGTTGTTATAGCCGTCACTTCCTTAGTTGTAGGTATGAGCCACGTGAATCCCAAAAACCAATCTACAGCAACCAGGATTGTGTGGTATCCCCATGAGTTATGGACAGGTCCTGCGACATCGATAGCTATCGAGTTGAAAATTTCAGATGGTAGAATGATTATCTGAGCTCTTCCTTGCGGTAACTTCGGAGGTTCTTTGTTTGTTTGACAGGTATCACACTGTGCCACATACGCTCTGAAGTCCTTCTGCATTTTAGGCCAAAATAGGTACTCGGTAGCGTACCATAACTTGCATTCAGAACTGTGATGACCTTTGTTGTAGATTTCGCTAATGACATACTCCCTCAATGTGGTATTTCCATATGCAGGACCCTTGAGGATATACAAGTATTCTTCCCCACACTGGGTTTTTGCGTATAACATGCCATTGGCAATCGTGTAGGAGGATAAATCTCCTTTGGAGTCCATATTGTAACGACCCAGCATACATGAGCTATGGCAGACGGAACCTATACCCGTACAGGGAGTAAGGAGGCGAACTGGTAGGAACCGGCAGTCAAGTAAGTACTTGAGCTATGGAGACCCGATGGCCCGTGCTCCGAGAATGAACAGAATTGGCTGGTCAGGGACTTAGGTACCTGGATACACCCGGGAGCGGTGTCAGCATACTTGGTGACGTCTGAAGAGGCAGTGGCTCAGCTAGGCCGGGTAACTGGAGAAAGGTGAGAAGCCTCTATCTCCGGCAACGGGATGGACAACGTAACAGGAAAAAGTTAACTTGTCTACCGGACAGGTTACCCTACCCTCAGGATCAGGTTACCCTGCCTTGGGGCTTGGGTTGCCCTGCCCAAGGGCCGGGGTTACCCTACCTTTCAATATGAAGTCCCACGGGGAGTTCGGGAAAAATGACCGGAATGTTTGTCATGTGAAGCCATGCATGTTACTGGAATCTGGGGTTCCGGGGGATGCTATTGGGTGAGCTACGTAGCTTCGATGAAGTTTTAAATTGTAGACATTATTCCTATCATTCCCCTCCGGTCCCGCCTTGAGGCCTGGACGTCATGGGCTAACGGTTGTGTAGTTGTGTGCAGTCTAACAAAGAGGAATCTTTGCAGACATGCTTGCAAGACCGTATACGTCGCTGCCATCCGGTCGACCGTACACTGTTCGCATGATATACAAGGGGGCATAGGGTGGAAGGTGGAGTACCTCCTCCAAGTTCTTCAGAGTAAAACGGACCAAAGCTGAGGCAGTTAACGGGTGTTAACCATGGGGGTCCCGAAGGTAGTCCCGGGTGGTGCAGGGGCGACTGGGAGAGTCTTACACCTACCAAGCCCAAACGTGCTCCCAATGCTATAGGCTCTGAAAGGGAAGTGCAGAGACCGTAAAAGCATGATTCCTACTGCAGGTAAGGTAGATCCAAGGTAGTGGTCATGGGTAGCACCTATTGGATCACGCCCAGATTACAGTGCCCTGGGGAAGACATCGGAAGCCCGCGACCCGTAAATAGTAAATGGATAAACCGCTCACGGTGGCCTCCGGAGTCAAGTAGAGATCAATGCATTTGGGGAGGGTGTCATAGATAGTCTAGTTCATGAGGTGGCTTGACTGTTAGCCACTAGCAAAACAGCGCTGCGCAGAAGGTTTCACTCTAGCAGGGTAAATAGAAATACACTGCAGAAAGGATTAGCGTATAAGATGAACGCCAACTAGAGTGTGTCGACACATGCATGCCCGAAGGGTGTGCCATGCGACGTGTTGGACCACCCTTAGCGGAGAAGGGTGTACTCGAATGGTAGAAGTAAACTGATGGGGGAGTTTCTGGCACAAGATAAAACTACCTGAAAACCTATACAAGAACTCTCCTACTCCAACACTCAATCCTCTCAAGACCTTAATTGAGTGAAGCGTCAGGCTTAACAATATTGAGTTTTACCGTTTACTTTACTCTTACATCTGCGTGAACTTTTGGCAATAGGTTTGAAGTTATTCGGTGCGGTCGCAACCTTTGAATCCATCTTCCTAGGGGTGCCCCCGTTACAGCAGATCGTTAAGCGAGCTCCTCGCTTATCTCCTCTCCGGATTAATTGTTTCCAACCTTCGGCTCTGACCTTGCATGAATACTCGTAATCTTGTCTAGAACAAGTAGCCCAGGGTGGAAAGCGCAATGGCTAGTATCGAACTTCGAACCAGAATGGAATCCAACCCGGATTCAGACCTTGACCTTGAGAAGAACACCGCCAACACGTTTCATGCGCTGGTTTTTGCGGATGTCCGCAGTATCGACTGGGACGGCCACCAGCCACTCTTGGAGGCCACCACTATTCCGTTACCTGCTGCATGTCTTGACCTCCTGATTACAGACCCTCGCGCCGCCACGCTCTCATTTTTCCAAGACCCTACCCTAGTCCACAACATGCTTCCTCCCCCACCGCACGGAGTTCCCTATAGCGTGTTCTGCCGCGCATTCGTCGAACCTTACATCGTCCGCAAAGTGGCCAAGTCGATTGTGGAAGCGAAGCGGGAACTGAGGAACTGGAACAACCAGCAGCACCGGGTGTTCCGACCACAGATCACTACGGCAGCGGTGGAATGGATGAAGGTGCAGCCGGAGGCATACCTGCAGATGACAAGGGATCAGCAGACATTGAAGACCCGGATGGCAGCCTTAGAAAAGGCTCTTGAGGGAGGGTACAGTATTGATACTAAGAATCATGTACTGATGTTAGAGGACACGCCCCCACTCCCACTAGTTCATACCAAGCCCGAGAATTTCGGCATGGAGTTAGTCATGGGAGCCCGAGACAATCAGTAGAGGGCATACTTGAGCCCAATCGGTATACGGGTGTTGGAAAGCCTGCAAGGTGAGGGCTACAGTTATACCTCCCCTTCTTCAAAGCATCTACAGGTGTCCTGTCCTTCCCGCCCTCAATTGCCCGCAGTAGGTCACGCAGCCCAACTGTCGGGCCAACCAATGGACGTCGAGTAAGGAAAAGGACATCCAAACTGAAGGGTATCACGGCCTCAGATACACCTGACCCTACTCCTCTTCCAACCCCGGCTCCAAACATTTCCCCTGCAACACCTTCAGTTGCAACTCTTATTCCTCCCATTGCCGCCCCAAGACCCACACCTCTGCCGGTTTCGTTGCCCGCTCCAGATACCTTCTCTGCCACAGCATTCCCACCGGCAGTATCGGCTACCCCAGGGTTTCAGCCACTGCGCGCAGCGTCACCTGGATTCTTTGAACAGGTAAAACGCCAGGAGGAGTGAACACTCATGGCTCCGTCACAAGGGACTCCAATCCCTGGACATGGGACACCTGCTCGCTCCGTTTCTTGGGCACCGGTCGTCCCCATGGCAACCTCGAAGTCAAGTCTTCCCGCCAGTCTCACCACCATCACAAGTGGCGACTCGGACAGCCAAGACGAGTTCTGTCTATTGGGCTGTAAGTTGGAAGAGACCCGGATGGGGTGGATTCATTACCACCCCTATGGGTGTAGGAAGGGACCACGGACCCCAGTGAGGTATAGAAGGAGGCAGAAAGGAGACGGACGACCGAGATGTGGGTACTATGGGTCATGGAGGCACACTGGCCCCCCGATACAACCCTTCAGTTGTCCAGAGTTGCAGTCTTTTCTACGGATAACACAGACAGTGCCCAACCCAACTCCGGAGAGTGGGCGATGCCCTGTTCCACCACCAGCATCAGGACCATCAGGGGCTAACACCCCGGAGGATGGTAACCAGGATGGCCAGGGGGAACGGTTTGATGGGTACGATTGACTCCGGGAATCCCAAGGCGGGAACACTGGAGGTAGTGGGGACAGAAATGCCCCACCTGGGGGTGGTACAGTGGAAGCAGGTGGAGATCCAGAGGACTCTGACCATGACAGCACGGATGATGATGACGATGGAGATTCTCTCCCAGATTTGACCTCCTTCATTACTGCTCATAAGGATGACGGGAGCAATGAGAAGAAACGATGGTGGGATTGCCAGGACAAGAGGCTGGCGAGAGCCCTGAGGGGTACTGGTTCGGCTTCTAGGCCAACACCAAGACACCCGCAGAAGAAGCCAGAGAAGCTAATTGGTATCCCTCCATTCAAGGGCAAAGTTACAGAACTCGCGAGCTTCTTGACCTTGGTAGAGGTCAAATTTGCATACTTTACGGATTGCAAGCTAACCGACATGAATAAGGTAAACTTGGTGATCCCTCTTCTTGAAGACTGCACCCGGGCATGGTATCTGGGGTTGCAGGGGCATATTAACAAGGAAGCCGCCAAGCGCTCTGGCATCCCTGTGAAAGACAGCAACCCCTTACGGACGTGGAAAGGGTTCCGAGAATGGCTGGAATGAAGTTTCGGCGGAGACCAGGCGGAGCGAGATCGATCCCTCCTGGAGTGGTGAGACCTTGTGATGAAGCCCTATCACAACGATGAGTACCTGGATAAGATAATTGATTATATGTATAAGCATGGCTATACAGATCCAGTACAGGTACGAGACAAGGTTCGATCAGGCATCACACAAGAGGTTCGGAATGCGGGGGCACTTAAGGAGCCCCATCCCACCGACCTGAATGAGTACCTTGATCTTCTCCGGAAGATTGGGCACATGCTGGAGGACAACAACCGGTTCAGTAACCGTGTCATCCACCCAGCCCCTCGGTCTCAACCCGCTGAGAAGAAGGAGGATAGACCCTCGACATCGGGCAGGTTCAAAAAGAAGGCGAAAGGTTCAGGCAGACCAAACCAGAGGTCTNCAGACCAAACCAGAGGTCTGCCAAACCTACTAATTTCAATGCGCGGAGGCAGGCGAAGCCAGCGACTTCTGAGTATGCAATAGTGCATGAGGAAATCCCGTCGACTTTGACCGAACGTCGGAGGAAGCACAACCAGTGCACCAAGTGTGAACAAAGTGAACACTTCTGGAGGAAGTATACCACCACGTCACCAGTCGTTAGTTCATCCACACAGGATCTTGGGTTGAAACGGTCAGCCCCAGTTAGCGAGCCCACAGGGACAGACAAGCGGCTGAAGTGCATTGAAGCGCCACCTCCGGCTTCCTCGTCAAAGATACTTGAAGTCCGCCAGGCAACACCTCAGATCATGGAGGTTGATACGGACGGATCGGAATAGGTAAGAACCCATTCTGTTTCAGGTGTAACCTTATTACCCCATAGCCATAGACCTCTGAGGAATGGATGGATATAAGCCACGGAAGTGGCTTCGGAGACGGGTAAGTACCGTTCTACCATATAGGTGACCCTGATACTCACTACACCCAGGTGGTGTGGGCAGGTAGATGTTATGGGCCGTGCGCGGTGGACTGGGCTATCTCTCCTTTGTTGGGTTTCTGGTTATTTCCTTTGTTCTAGTTATATGTATTTCTTTCAGGATTTCCTTAGCTGGATGGGCAAGTCATAGGACATTGTTTCGGTTGAGGCTGGGTGAGGTCCTGCTGGAGGAGACGCTCCACATTGGGGAAGCAAGGCTGCTTCGCTTGGAACCGGTCCGACAGTGGACTTCTACCCAGCTCAGGAAAGAAGTGTTATGTTTAGGATAAGCGGAATTGGTTCAGGATGGACTTGATCAAATAAATGAGGCTATTTCCAAGTTTACCTGAGGTCGGTTCAGTACCCAAACTCATGCTGGCGTGATAGTAAACAGACTAGCTATTGATAAAAAGACGAATCCCAATCCCTTAACGTTTACCAACCCGTTGTGGCCGCTCTTGTGTCGAAAGGCCAGAGACTAAAGGGAATTACTACGCCAAGATGACTAAGTCATCAAGACAAGCGAAGAGGCAGAAGCGTACCAACTTGCCTCGTCATACTAAGTCTATCCACCTGCGGGTTAAGTTAGACTGAAAGATAGGAGCTAGATAGGTTAGCGTGCAGGCGCTCGTGCTGCTCGATAGTGGAGCTACTGGGCCGGTGCTTAGTAGCTGATAGGTTAAGCAGACTCAGGCACCATGTGTACGACGAAAGGTAAAGGTGCCAATAAGCGACGCTAGCGGTAATCAGATTCCTGAGTCAGGTCTACACTATACCAAGTCATTAGAGATGAGGATAGGTGACCACCACAATGAGATGTGCTTTGAAGTCGCAGATATGCCCAACACCAAGGTGGATGGGTACCTACCTATGTCTTGGTTGGAAGACCATAACCCTGGCATAGATTGGAAGACCGGATCACTAACCTGGCACTGAGATTTCTGCAAGGCTAACTGCGCGGCAGAGCAGGGGCGGTTAGTATTCATGAGCGATGAAGAGTTACTAGCTGAAGACCCTAGTACTCAGCACCTATTGGAATTCTGCAATTCTCCGATTAGGAAGGTGCCGACATTACGGTTAAGCTACTCCCCAAGTATGAAGATTATGGGGATATCTTCAGTCAAGAATGGATGTAGGCGTTACCGTAGCACTCGAAGTATGACCAAACGATCGGGTTGCAACCCGGAACTCAACCTCAGTTTGGGCCTATCTATCCGTCATCGGAAATGGAGCTTGAGGCACACCGAGAATATCTCAATGACGTACTGCGAACAGGAAAGCTACGGCGATCCCGTTCCTCAGCAGCAGCCCCTATCCTCTTCGTGCCGGAACCAGATGGTACATTAAGACTGGTAATAGATTACCGAGGGCGGAACAAAATCACTGTAAAGAGCAAGTATCCTCTACCGTTGATGAATAAACTGCCAGATAGGTTAGGAAAAGCCGTTGTGTTCACCAAGTTCAGCTTAAAGAAAAGCTACTACGTTCCGAGGATGGCAGCAGGTGAGGAATGGAAGATGGCCTTCCGGTGCCGATATGGACTGTGTGAATATACGGTCATGCTGTTTGGGTTGTGTAATGCCCCGGCAACTTTCCAAAGCATGATAAATGAGGTCTTTCGGGATCTCATGGACGAAGGAGTCATCGCGTACATGGATGACATCCTGATATACTCCGAAACTAGGAAACAGCGTGTCGCAATGGTGAGGGATGTGATAGAGAAATTGCAGAAAGCTAGACTACCTGTAAGCATGAAGATATCAAGTTTCCACCAACAGGCTGTTGAACTCCGTGGATACCAGATCTCCGATATGGGGATCGCTATGTTGTCGGAGAAGGTGCAGACAATCAGGGATTGGGCACCTCCGACATGCATCGTCGACATTCAAAGCTTTATGAGCTTCGCCAACTTCTATTGTTGGTTCATCGAAGGCTTCAGCAAGATAGCGAAACCTCTCACGGACTTGACAAAGAAGACTGTCCAATGGGAATGGACACCTGCGTGCAAGTAGGCCTTCAACCATTTGAAGGAAGCGTTCATGTCCAAACCAATTCTAGCACATTTTGACCCTCAACGGCCAACCCGGCTGGAAACCGATGCTAGTGACTTTGCATTAGGAGCCGTTCTCTCCCAGTTCTCTGAAGATGAGAGATGGCATCCAGTGGCCTATCATAGCAGGAAGTTTCACCCAGTGCAGATTAATTATAGTGTCCATGACAAGGAAATGACGGCCATCGTGGCAGCGTTCAAAGAATGGGATCATTTGCTACGTGCGGTAACAGACCAGTTGGTGATCTGCACGGATCATAAGAATTTGGAGTACTTCAATGGTACCAAGGTCCTTAACTGAAGGCAGCACCGCTGGGCTGAGTTCCTGCAACCGTTTAACTTCAAGGTGGTTTACCAAGAACGACGGTTGAAGGCGAAGGCAGATGCTTTGTCCCGGCATAGGGACTGCAGCCCTGCAGGTGGGAGTGATTTTCCACCACAGTCGTTTTTTCGCTCCCGACAGTGGGTTGGGAGCCCGGAACAGGACATCTTGTGGCCACCAGTGTTGCACGTGTGCCAAGTACTATGGCTGCAGTCTTCCTTTTTGAATCAACTACGGCTAGGTATAACCGAAGACCAGTAGTACTGAAGGATCGTGAAGGCAACAGCTGCGGAGGACAAAGAGGTCGACCGACATTTCACGACAGAACAGGGGTTACTCCTGTACAAGAACAGGTGGTATGTTCCCAAGGGTCAGAATCTGAAGCAGACAATCATGAAGGCAGAACATGACTCTCAAATCGCGGGACACACCGGGACTTACAAGACCATTGGCAGGGTTAGGGCTAACTTCTGTTGGCCTAAGATGGATGAGCACATCACTAACTACGTGGGGACATGTGATGCATGCCAGAGAAATAAATCCATCAGGCACAAGAGGTGCAGGCTCCTGGAACCTATTGTTGTTCCTATGCGGCCGTGGGCAGCGATTTCAATGGATTTCATTCTAGCGCTGCCAGAATCCCAAGGGTATACCAAGATCTGCGTCACAGTGGACAGATTCTCGAAAATGTCCCATTTCATACCCCTGACCATGGAGGTACCGATCAAGGAGCTTGCCTTGATATTCCTGAAGGATGTTTGGCGCCTTCATGGACTCCCAGAGTCAATCATCTGCGACCGAGATAGCCGATTCACATCCAAGTACTGGATGAGTCTAATGCCCGTGTTGCAAGTGAAACTAAAGGTTTCGACTGCATTCCACCCTGAGACTGATGGGCAGGCCGGGAGGGTTAATCAGACACTGGAGTAGTACTTGCGTAGTTACTGTTCCTACCAACATGATGATTGGGTTTCGCTGTTACCCCTTGCGGAGTATGCGTACAACACCTCAACATCAGAATCTACCAGGTTGTCGCCCTTTGAGATCAACTATGGGTTTAACCCAAGGACAGACTGGTCGAGTATCGTGTCTGATAACCAAGGAATACACCCTAGTAGTTAGCTCTTGGTTAAGGAATGGGAAGGAACTTGGGCAGAGATTCGAGAAACGATACAACTGACACAGGGAAGGCAACGGAAGTGGCATGACCAGAAAAGGTTGCCATCACTGGACTACCTTACCCTTGAGGATGTGGCTGCTTGGCGGGCAAAGAAAGCGGACTGCAGGATGTTGAACCGAAAAAACATCCACACGAAGGATCCAATGGGGAAGCAAGACCACCGGATGTTTGGTCCTTTCGTGGTCAAAGGTCGGGTGGGTAACCGGGCCTATGAACTCCAACTGCCCCGTAAATGGAGCATCCACCCGGTTTTCAATGTCACGTTGCTCAAACCCTATAATGAGGATCCGGAAACAGGTAGGGTAAAGGAAGCCCCTACCCCGGAACTTGTAGACAACGAGCCCAGTTACATTATCGAACCTGTGGTGGACAGCTGATAGTACGGAGGAGCGAAGGCAGAGTTTCCGTCGCGCTTCGTCCAGTACCTGGTTTCATGGGAAGGCTACGGGGCTGAGTAGAACTCATGGGAGCCCTGTGAGATGCTAGATGGGACAGGCTTACAGGCCATTGGGGATTTCCACCAAAGATATCCGTCCAAGTCCAGGGACCATAGGGTCTTGGGGGAATCGACTCGTGGGTATAAGAGGCGACGCTAACGGTCCAGGACCAACCGTATAGACGAGGGGAGTGATGTAACAACCGAGCATACATGAGCTATGGCAGACGGAACCTATACCCATACAGGTAGCCACGAGGCGAACTGATAGGAACTGGCAGGCAAGGAAGTACTTGACCTACGGAGACCCGATGGCCCGGGCTCCGAGAATGAACACAATTGGCTGTCCAGGGACTTAGGTTCCTGGATATACCTGGGAGCGGTGTCAGCCTACTTAGGGACGACTGAAGGGGCAGTTGCTCAGCCAGGCCGGGTAACTGGAGTAAAGGTCAGAAGCGTCTATCTCCGGCAACGGGATGGACAGGGTAACAGGGAAAAGTTATCTTGTCTACCAGACAGGTTACCCTACCCTCAGGATCAGGTTACCCTGCCTTGGGGCTTGGGTTACCCTGCCCAAGGACCTGAGTTACCCTACCTTTCAATACGAAGTCCCCAGGGGGGTTCGGGAAAAATGACTGGAATGTTTGTCACGTGAGGCCATGCATGATACGGGAATCTAGCGTTGCGGGGGATGCTATCGGGCGAGCTACGTAGCTTCGCGGAAGCTGTCAATTGAAGACATTATTTCTGTCATGCCCCTCCAGCCCCGCCTTGAGGCCCGGATGTCATGGGCAAACAGTTGTATAGTTGTGTGCAGTCTAGCAAACAGGAATCTGTGCACACATGCTTGCAACACCGTATACCTCCCTGCCATCTGGTCGACCGCAGGCTGTTCGCAGGATATATAAGGGGGCATAGGGTCGAAGGTAGAGTACCTCCTCCAAGTTGTTCGGAGTAAAGCGGACCAAAACCGACGCAGTTAATGGGTGTTGACCGTGGGGGTCCCGCAGGTAGTCCCGGGTGGTGCAGGGGTGACTGGGAGAGTCATACACCTACCAAGCCCAAACGTGCTCCCAACGCTATAGGCTCTGAAAGCGAAGTGCAGAGACACTAAAAGCATGATTCCTACCACAGGTAAGGTAGATCCAAGGCAGTGGTTATGGGTAGCGCCCATTGGATCACTTCCTGACTACCGTGCCATGCAGAAGACATCGGAAGTCCGAGGCCAGTAAATAGTAAATAGATGAACTGCTCACGGTAGTCTCCGGAGTCAAATAGAGATCAATGCATATGCGAAGGGTGTCATAGATAGTCTAGTTCATGAGGTGCCTGGACTGTTAGCCACTGGCAAGACACCGATGCGCAGAAGATTTCACTCCGGCAGTCAAAATGGAAATGCACCGCAGAAACGATAACCGCATAAGGTGAACGCCGACTAGAGTGTGTCGACACATGCATGCCCGCAGGGTGTGCCAGGAGACCTGTCGGACCACCCTTAGTGGAGAAGGGTGTACTCGAATGGTTGCAGTAAGCCGATGGAGGAGTTTCTGGCATAAGATAGAACTACCTGAAAGTCTGTCCGAGAACCCTCCTACTTCCACAATCAATCCTCTCGAGACCTTAATTGAGTGAAGTATCAGGCTTAACAATATTAAGTTTTACCGTTCACTTTACTCTTACATCTGTGTGAACTTTTGGTCATAAGTTTGAAGTTGTTCGGTGCGGTCGCAACCTGGGGATCCATCTTCCCAGGGGTGCCCCTGTTACACACATTTTTATCCACTTTTTTCCATACCGGTTTCCTCCGGCATGCTGCAACCATGTGTGCTCAGATGTCCCAATTATTTCCTTGATTGTCTGTAAGGTGTCATGCTCATCATGTATTTCGCTTCCTCCAGTTGCTTCAGGTTGGTCAACCTCCTCGTTGTCTTCCAAGACATCGTACAGTTCCCGCCGATATTCATCCATTATTGGCGGTATTACTGCAAGTATTGTTTCCTTGCTGCGGACTTCTAATCATTCTGCTCTTTTAATCGGTAGTGGGCTATCTGGTCCTGGTATTCAGAATCCCATTGTTGTCTCATGGGTAAGGCCTTCTATCGGTTCCGCCCCACTGATAGGTGGCAAATTGTCCAGTTCAGGTATGTGGAAAGCTAGTGGTTTGGGGTTCAGTAGTGCCGGGATTGCGTAGGATCTGGGCACTGGCTAGCCAAGGGTGAACAGCTCCTCCCCACTACTGTTTAGTCTACCACCAATCCTTTGTTGCCATTTCCAGTCCTTTATTACGGGTGACCCTGGAGTGCTCGAGTCAATTGCTGTACTTGTGGGACTTGGACCCTCACTTAGTGGTTGAGGCGTTAGTTTCTGTCGCCGCCTGGGGTGGTTATTTGTGAATTTGATCTTGGTTTAATGATATAGGCAATGTTCCACGTAACAGTGCAAATGGTGCAGTTTGCGATGTTGGAGTTCCTCGGGTGGCGTAGTTCTTAAGGTATACTTGTCACCCCAATCATTTCCCACAGTGATTGAGCAAGGGCTTTCGGAGGGTATAGGGACTTCATTGGTGCGCCCAGTGTATGAGTAAGGAGGGGACGTATGGGAGATATCTCCCTTGGGTTCCATCGTGTTTGATTCTTGCTCGTAGACTGTGTTATCCAAGATGTGGTCTGCTTCCTTTATATGATCATGGACATAGAGTGCGTTCATGTTGGATCCTCCTTCGTATATCCAGGAAAGGGCAGCAGCTAAATAGTTCGTGCTTCCTGGTGCAGAGACTATCGTTGTGGCATATTTTCCCAAGGCACAGAGCCATCTAACTTGTTTTCAGCCTGGCTTCTTTGCAGTTCGTATATGTGGTAGGGGTTCTTATTCCGTTACTATTATGAAGTCATTTCCGATTAGTACATTGTGGAACCGATTAAGCACTTCCACTGTCGCTAAGGCCACTTTGTCGGTGGTTCTATAATTCTTGTATGCGTTGGCGGATTTTGTGCCATGTAGCGTGGCTTGTCAGGCTGGCTCATATATGGGTCCTTGTCCTATGCATGCCCCTATTCCCAAGTCAGAGGCCTCTGTTACTAGGAGAATAGGTTCCTCACTCCATATGTCTATTGGCTGCATGACTTGATAATCAACAATTGACTTTTTTACTATTTCGAACGTGCTCTGATGGGTGGTTGTCTGTATGAATTCGGCATTCCCCGTTAAATCCGTTAATGGTGCCATTAGGGTGGCCTGGTGTGTGAGGAACTGGGCCACATAATTCACTATTCCTAGAAAGCGTTGTAATTCTTTCTTGTTTTGAGGTGTCTCCCAGCCTGCGGTGGATGATATTTTTTGGGGAGATACATGGATTCCTTCCTTGTCCACTATGTGTCCTAGCGCTTCCAGCCTGTCTGCGAATAGTACAGACTTTTTCTTGCTCACATAGAACTTAGCCTTTCTGAGTCGGTGACATACTTAGCGTATATGCCTTCCATGTTCCTCCAGTATGTCCAAGAATATGAGAATATCGTCAATGTAAACCCATACAAAATGACGTAGAAATTCCTGGAGCAGGTCTTCCATTATTCGCATAATGGTTGCTGGTGCGTTCATGTCCCCTTGTAGCATCACCTTGCTAACAAATCCTCCAAATAGAGTTTTGAATTAGTTGAACTTAACACCGTCCTTGTCCACTCGCGGCTGGAAGTATGCGTCGCTTAGGTCAATCTTATTGCTGAATTTTGCTCGCCCAATGCAGTTAAGGATCTACTGTTGGTAGAGGATCGATGGACTATCCATGATCGTGTTGTCGTTTCGAATTTTCAAATCTACCAGGGGGTAGATCCTTCTGGCTAACTTAGGTTGTACAAATATCAGTACTTCTCCGGGAACTTCCTGTCATACGATTACTCCAACCTGTAATTTCTCGTTTATCCTGTTCCTGAGTTTCTCCTTGTATGCTGCTGGGATTGAGTATGTTGATTGGTTTTTTAGGTCCGTTGGATCCTTTAGCCGAATGTGATAGTTTATTTTTCGTACAGGGGGTAGCGTTTCAGTGACCTTGTCCAGGAATACATCCTTGTGTTCTTCCAACAGTGTTGCTGAGGTTATATCTAAAACAGCGGCTCGGAATTCCCCGATTGTGGGTTTGGATAGCATGCCTAGTTTATCATTGTAAAACTCCACTGCTGTGTCCCCACACCTGATAAGAGTGTTGTCTTTTTAGGAATGGTATTCCTATTAAGGCGTCATATTTTGCCAGATTTCCTACCAACATCTCCTGATTTGTTTATTTGTTTTTCCTGATTCCTATGGTCAGCCCATATTTCTTGTGGCTTGCCGAGCGGGAACCTTTCATTGACATGTCGGCTGTAGTGGGTGGGGGTAGGGGTTCTGTGGGTATTCCGTGGGTAGAAATAAAGGTAGTGCTGATAATGTCACAACCTATTCTTCCTGTATTGAATAGTACCTTTGCTGGGTGACCCTCGATGCATATCGTTCCCTCTAGCGCATCACGCAGCCTAACCACCAGTACTGGCTGCATTCGGAGGCTTTCCATTTCTGCTGAGTTAATATCCACTTCGTCACATTCGGTTGCTTCCATGTGGTTTGTGCACACATCTCACTTAGCTGTTTTTTCTTTTCCCTTTTTGGCTTCGTAGTCCTTTGTGTTGTGCCCTTTTTTCCAGCATTCGAAACATGTACCCTTATTGCATTGTTTCCGCCTTTTGTTCTTTTTGTCTCTCGCACCTTTGCAGTTTGGTTGTTCCTTCCATGTGTTGTCATGCGATGACGATCCTTTACTATTCTAATGCTATGGTATATGTGTTCGGTAAACTCCTGTTTCCTACAGGATGGCATCCTTTCTTTCAGCTCATTTGACAATCTTGTTAAAGGAGCCTCCATCCTCTTCCATGGGTTCTACCTCCTGGCGTAGTCCGGGATGCATTGATTCATATAGCCTTTGTTATAGCGTGTATCGCGATACTGTTCCGGTAGGCAATCGTCTATGGTACATTAGGAGATCCATTGCGACCATCGTTATTCTTTCTGTTTTCCCGCTTTGTAGTTGCTGAATTTCCTTGAACTTCTTATATTGTTCTTACGTGTTTCGCAAGCATTGGAATCTATCTCTCAGGTACTTTATCATAGTTGTTTCTCAGATTTTATCCCCATCCTCGTATTGGTTCATCACTTGGTGGTATGCTTCCTTCGCCTTTCCCGTGCAGAAACTTCCCAAGAATACTCCCCTTCCTTCCTTTGTCTTATCCACACCGTGCAGGGCAAGGTATTGGGAGGTGGTCATTACCCCTTGATCAACCGCTTCTGATTTTAGTTCTTCCTTTTCCCCTGAAAACGTGGATGGCAGTGGGAGCTTGATCTTAGGTCCTGTTCATCCAGCCTGGCGGATTCTCCTTCGACATATCGTGTTCGGACTCTTCACCACTGGAACTGTTATCTGATGAGCGTTCTGAAGAGTTGTAGGTGGGTTCGTCTGGTAGTTCTTTTGCTACCGCGCGATCCGATATTTCTTCGTTGTCATCCTTCTTCTTTGCAGTGTGCACAGGTGGGCTGACTTTCTTTGGTGCTTGTGCCAGTGCCTTTCCTTTACTGGAGCTCAGAGGGAAGAGCCCTAGGAGGCCTGTTGCTGCCTTTGCTAACTTGTCGGTCGATTTGCTAAAGGTTTGCTGGGCCAAATCCTGCGCTAACTATCTTTTTACTTCATCAATTGAGAAATTACTCTTGGGCCCCTTTGGGTTCCTGGGTTGCCTTCTTTTTGTAAGGCCTTCTCGTGGGACCTGCTTCCCACTTCCAGTCTCCAATGAGTCAATGGTGTCCTGATGGCACAGCTGAACCTCTTGTGGTTCTGCCGCTCACCACTGCTAGCTTTGGTTGGACGCTTGGTAGGTTGATCAGACCAGGCCTGGGCAGGTTTCTAACCATTTACTGAGGTTAAAAAAATGTAACGTGTTTGGGCCAGGCCCTACTCACGTAGCGGTACAATAGGAGAAGATGGCTTCTTGATCAACAAGAAGTGAGCACTGCTTACTAAAGGAATCTTCGAATAGGGTGTAATAGGAGATCAAAGGAGTAACCGTTCAACCAAGTATATTAAGAATACTGTCTGTCGAAGTCTGCTGTTTCCATCCTAGAAATCAGCGGTCTTTAAATACAGCATATCGCTTATCTCCAGTATGAGTAATATTCCAAAACCTTTTGTGTATCAATCGATAGCATACAAAACAATACAAGTATCCAGCGATACTGTGAAACCCAACATAAAACAACCTAGTACCCATACTGGTTACAATGTTTCCTATTCTCATTCTTTGGAACTTTCGACATAGGGGGTTATCCATTGGCTAGCAGTGTTGCGTAACAGTTATTCCGCGTAAGCTATCTTATTAGTGTCCCAATCGTTCCAGTAGTCTTTTACTCTTAACTATCATTCGAGCTAGGAGAGAAATTCTCGCATCTCTGTTCTTTCCCCTCTGAACACGTTAGGTTCTTTAGCCTTTAGTGTTTTTCCTCGACTGGGTAGTCCTGTTAGTATCATTGCTAGCCAGGCTCCCCGTTGTTCCCGTGTCCTTCCCCCTAGCTGGTCCAGTGGGGCAGCCACTTCCGCTCCCAACATCCCTGTTTCTCTTTCCTCTTCATAGGACAAAGTTTCCTCTTATTGTTGTTCTTCCGATGTAACCTGACTTAGAGGTCGGGCGGTTCCTTGTGAGCTCGCTACTCTCTCTAGCTCTTGTTCTAACCATGGAACTTCCAGGTAATCGGTGATTTCATTGTTGTCATAACCCATCTTGCTATTGTCGTGGAGTTTTCTATGCTACCCTCCAGTTTCCTCATATCACCAGGTATGTTTTGTTGTAATGCTATCAAATGTAACAATTCTTACCGATCTGTACTTCTTCTACATGGACAATAATACCTTAGCCTGAAAGAAGCGGGATAATACAGCTTCTTCCGGATCGCATAGCCATGTACCCAAGGCTCCTATCTGACAACTCACTTTGAAGGGTAGGTGCGCAGTGGGGCCATGTAGGTCAAAAGTAAAATGATAACATTATAGGTACTCGTGCCAAGGTTGCAGCTTAGTTGCTGCAACCCCCAAAAATTCGCTGGCTTGATTTTCAGCAGAACTCTAAAGAGTGCCTGACAGCTCAATGTATGTTTGTAGCTCGACATAAGATTGTGGCTCAACACCAGATTGTGGCCCAATTTTGTCCCTCAACCTAGGATTATGGCTTTATCCAGTTCACAATAAAGGTTTTATTATTTCCTATATATTTAATTTTCGCAACCTTGCCAGTCATTTAATACCAGAAGCTATGAGTCTTGATATTTTATATTTAAATACTTTGATAGTATTTCTTTTCTTGATACATGCCTTTATTTCATCAAGTAAAGGCTTATGTTCTGCTCGTTCCACTTGTTTCTTTGCATTTGCAGCCTTTTGCAACTGCCTTTGTTCCTTTTCTTCCTCCAGAGCTTCTTTCTTTTTTCCTTTTTGATGAGCTTCAGCCATGTACAAAACACCTCCCTTTTGCAATTGTTTGCAGTTTTGTTTTCTTCATCTTGAATTTGGTACCTGCTCAGCTGCCTGAGTATTGGCTGAATACTCCATTGCTCAAGTACCTGCCTGTGCTTGAGCTAATCCACCTGGAAGAAATCTTTTCAACTTATGTTGGAAGATGAGGGACATGCCCTGTGCATTATATTGGAGTTCATCTGTTGTGCTTTCAAAGTTGGGATTGTAAGTGGCACAGTAGTTTCATTATTACAGGATAGAGGTGTTGGCTCCAGTGCAGTGGAGGGAGCGACTGCTTCGGGTAATTTAGAAATTACAATATCAGGATTGTATGGAATGAGACCAGTAGCTCTGAAACCAGACTCAATCGTTGACTACTTGAAGGTTTGTTCTCTGATAGAATAGATTTGGTCCAAGAATTCTGTTTTGTCAAAATTATCACATCCAGTTCACATAGCTACCTCAACCACTTGAGTATGGTAGTGCTTGTATGGTTGAAATACTACAACATCTAATGGTTGTAGAAGGTGGCTAGTATTGGGAGGCAGACAGAAAACTATGATGTTTTTGGAATTACAGTAGTTTAAAAACTCTTTCATACAGTGCGACCCAATGTCACAATCTGGCTAGAGGCACGCTAGCCAGGTGATGGCAGCAGGGAAAAGGTTTCACATATGACGTCGTTTAGACGTCATGCAGTTACGTTATTCTTTCACACACATGACCTCGTTAGCGGGTCATGGGGCTGGTTTATGTTTAAATTGGTTTTATGCACATGACCTCATTAGCAGGTCATGGGGCTGGTTTATGTTGATTGCATTTCGCATATGACGAACAGTTGATATCATGGGAAGAGTCTAGGCTGGCCAGTAAGGTTTACCGGCAAGGCCAGGTCGTTTATGTCTCGCACGCGACCTCGTTAGTAGGTCATGTAGTTGGGTTATTTATATTGCATTTGATTTATATTACGCACATGACGTCACTTAGGGGTCATGGGATATTTTATGTATGCGCACATAACTCATTAGAGTCAGG
This sequence comes from Tuber magnatum, assembly GCA_003182015.1. Lineage (NCBI taxonomy): Eukaryota > Fungi > Ascomycota > Pezizomycetes > Pezizales > Tuberaceae > Tuber > Tuber magnatum. Next base: position 2,771,758 of record PYWC01000011.1, on the reverse strand, counting down.
TGATAGATTTCGCACCTGACCTCGCTTGAGGATCAGGGCAGGGTTAGGGTTGCGGGAAGAGGCCTATATAAAGGCTGGGTTTTCACAGATGGGTTGGCGCTTCATACAACCATTTACTGTTATTTCCTATCTACTACTTTACGATCTTTACAATATAAAAACCTTTATACTCCAACCTCATCCGCTAGACGGATCCGCTCTAGAGTCAAGAACCTATCCACTACAGTGATTGTATTAACCGAATCGAAGAGAGATACTCTCAGGGCTGGTGAGAAAGCGATTCTTCTGCGAGAATACTAAGATAGTGCCTAGAGACTTGAGGAGCTCTGGGACACAGTGCAGCACAGTTACGAAGAACGAACCAAGGTCGTTACCTGTCGCAAGTAACAAGAGTGGTGCAGAACCATAATATTTGGTTGCGTCTCCTGGGACACCTAACGAGAACAGAACGGCAACTCCAGAGAACGCGGAGTTCACCCAAGAAAACGAAGGGGATATCGATCTCACAGATAATACTCTCGACCCAGGACAAGTACGAAATGCCTCAGGTGAAGCAGCAAGCCAACGCTCAAGAGCAGCAAGTCCGGTTACACCAAAACAAACATTACCCCCAGATAGTTCTCCCGACGGAACACAACGACCAAGAAGGATGGCTGCAGCAGCAACACCAGCACCCCCAACAGGACCTACCACGCAGCCCCTGATGATGACGGAAGACCAGATGACGAGGTTCCTGTGGGCAATTATCGCCCACCCGGAATCAAGACCGAAAGCAAAGGAACCGGACCTCTATGAGGGAGACCGCAGACAATTGAGACAATTCCTATGTCAGTTGGAACCGTACTTCAAGGTCAAGGGGTACGGAGCCGGAAAAGACATGATTAAGGTTGACTATGCCAAGTCCCTCTTATGAGAAGCGGCGGGGCAATGGATAATGCCCTACATGGAAGGAAAAACGAGACCGGATATGGGCCCCATTGGAGGAGTTTGAAAAACCCTCCACACACAGTTTAGCGACGGAAAGGCCAAGGAAACAGCGAGGCTCAAACCAGAGAAGATGGGACAAGGAAAAGACAACTTTTTCGACCACTAGCACAAGTTCCGTATGATATCCATTGAGGTGGAATACGATGACAACATGGAGTAACGCCATCTCCTGGGTGGTACTAAAGAAAGGCTGCAAGAGGCCTGGATAAGCTCCGACCAGACCGATAGGATGGCAGAAGGTTTCGCAGTATGGGCCATCGACAAAGATGACAAAATCAGTCTGTTTAGACACGCTCAAAACAGGACCAAGGGGATACAGCACCCCACCCCGCTGTGCAAGAACAACGGGCCCTACCGACTGAACCATACATCAAGACCGCCACCGGCAGGAGACCCGATGTACTTGGATGCAGCGCGAAGAAGGAACGGGCGATTCCAACGGTTGTCCAACCAGGAATACCAGACAAGAAGAAAAGAGAATGCATGCCTCTAATGCAGACTAAAAGGGCACTTCATCAAGGATTGGTGCTGAAAAGAGACCAAACTCCAAGAAATGGAAGCCACGGAGAGGGTGGAAGGGCAGGAGACTTGAAACGAATAAAGTCCCCAGCAAAGAGTGGTCTGCAGGATAAGGAGAGAGGCAAACCCACCGGCATCGCACATATATCAACCAGGAAAAACAAGACACCCCCAGCGACGGAAAAAAGGCAATAAGGCAAAGATCAACAACATGAACGGTTATGAGAACGATAATGAACATCTTATGATTAAGATAAAACTATGCACAACAGGCAAAGAGACAGAAACAAACGCGATACTCGATTCAGGAGCAACTGGGGATTTCATCGACAGAAACTTCCGTGAAACCCGCGGAGTACACTGGAAAATGCTAAAGAAACCAAGACACATATACACAGTCAATGGAGAAAAAAGCAAAGTAGGACCCATCACCCATACAGGGCAAGCAGTAATGGAGATAGTGTCACATCAGGAAGCCAAGACGTTCCAAGTAGCGCACTTGCAGAAACATAGTGCCATACTAGGAACACCCTGGCTAAAACAACACGATCTGAATATCAACTGGGAAAAGGGCCACATCGGTTTCTACAGGGAACTATGCACACGGCTGTGCCTGGAAACTTTCCCAACAGTTGAAACGATCCCCGAAGAACAAGCAATCACAGAGAACCTGAGGATGCAGATCCTGCACATGAACACCAAATACGAAGAAGCGGTCCCCCATAATGAAGGCATAAGGGTACAAGTGTTACACCTGAATGCTAGGAAACCAACACCAGGATCCAAGAACGCTGCAGATCACGACCTGTATAGTACCGAAGACACGATGGTCCCTGCAAGAGGACAAAAGATGATACCAACAGGAATTGCAATGGGGCTACCTGATGGGACCTATGCAAGAATTGCTCCACAGAGTGGTATGGCCACCCGACACAGGATTACCACAGGTGCGGGAGTGATCGATGCAGACTATAGGGGCGAGGTACAAGTTCTACTAATAAACCTGAAGGATGAGGACTATGCGATCTAGAAAGGGGATCGCATAGCTGCAATGATTATCGAAAATATCGATACCAGGGAGCTCCGCGAAGTCCGAAACCTGGAGAAGAGCAAAAGAGGCAGGGAAGGATTTGGCAGCACCGGACGAGGAACCCCGAAGAACAGCCACCCCACCAAAACGACAGAAGAGCAACCCCGGGGCATATCTTTCATATCAGCAAAGGCCTTCAGTCAACCCTAACATAGAGGGGAACAGACCGGGATCCTGCAATAGGAGGAAGAAGAAGACGGACCAACAATCGCAGAAGCGTCAACGATTAGCACGCTACTAGCGGTGAAGGATAAAGCCAAGAAGAAGAAATTAACTATGCGGCAACTGGTCCCAAAAGAATCTCACGACTATCTCGGGATATTTGAACAAAACAAAAGGACGCATCTTCCCACACACAAAAGCGAAGACCACCAGATCAAGCTTGAGGAAGGAAAGGCAGCCCCCTTCATGAAACTCTACCCATTAAGGGAAGAGGAGTTGAAGGCACTGCGCGAATACCTCCAACAAAACCTGGCCAGGCAATGGATCAGACTATCGTGCTCCTCAGTGGGGGCACACATCCTGTTTGTCAAAAAGAAAGATGGGAAACTGAGACTTTGCGTGGATTTCCGGGGACGGAAGATGGTATCAAAGAAGGACCGGTACCCTCTACCATTGAGCGACGAAGCGCTGGACCGACCAGGATGGGCCAAGTACTATACGAAGTTCGATATCAAGGACGCATATCACCAGATAAGAATAGCCGCAGGAGATGAATGGAAAACGGCTTTCAGGACACGATACGGACTATTCGAATATTTGTTTATGCCCTTTGGATTATCCAATGTACCAGCGACATTCTATCGATGGATCAACTCCAAGTTGAGCATATACCTGGACATATGTTGTATCGTCTACCTGGACGATGTCCTCCTCTAGTCAGACAATATGGAGCAACACCACAGAGACATACAGAATGTCTTAAAGGTATTGAGAGAAGCTAAGGTCAAACTAAAACCTTCGAAATGCGGCTTCCATACGGACGAGGTCCAATACCTAGGATTTATCGTGCACCCGGAAGGAGTAGGAACTGATCCTGTTAAAGTGGCGGCTATCGATGGCCGGAAAGTACCTAAGAGTGTAAAGGGAGTGCAAAGCTTTGTGAGCTTCTGCAACTTCTACTGGAGATTCATTGAAAGGTTTAGCCGGGTAGCTAAACCCCTCTACGATAAGACAAAGAAAGGAATCAAATGGGAATGGGGAGAAAAACAACAACAAGCATTCGACCCTATGAGAAAACGACCTACTGCAACACCGATATTACGACACTTCGACCCCACGCTACCTATCATGATAGAGACGTACACATCCAACTATGTATGCTCCAGTATCCTCTCCCAGCCGGGAGAGGACGGATTATGGAGACCGCTTGCATTTTGACCAAAAACAATGTCAAAGGCAGAGCAAAACTACATCATTCACGACAAGGAACTTTTAGCCATGGTTCAAGCAGTTAAAGACTGGAGGAAGTACAGGCTAGGAAGTTGACATGTGATCCGCGTTATCACAGACCACAAGAACCTGCTAGCCTATACTACCACCAAAGATCTCAAGGGATGACAGATTAGGTGGAGCAAGACATTAAGCCAATACCACCTTCAAATAGAATACTGACCAGGAAAAGAAAGAGGAAAGCCGGACACATTGACTCTGAGGACGGAGAACTTTCCGGACATGGAAGAAACATGGTCGTAGCGACAAAGAATGCGTCTCCCTAAAGAGAAGTACTTCGCAAAAGAAGAAGACGAAGACAGCAGATACGAATCCCAAACGAAATAACCACAGCCACAAGCAACGACGAGGGATATGAAGAATGGATGAAAAGAAAGACCACCAGTGACCAGGAACTCAGCGAGATAAGGAAGGCCCAGAAAGAAGGCCTAAAACAAATGCAAGGTGTAGCTCTCGGGCTATACTGGGAAGAAGATAGATACCTATGGTATGACGACAAGATAAGGCCCCCAGAGGCAGAAGCCTTATGAACAGAAACGATAAGAAGAAATCACAACAGTCTACCGGTGGGCGACGGTTTTAATTCAACGAGCATACTGTGGGCGATCGATGTGCGACGATATTAAACGATATGTGCAGAATTGCGACACCTGTCAATAAACGAAAACAGTTAAACACGCACCCTATGGGCTGCTCAAACAGCTCGAAACTCCTGAAAGACCATTGCAATCTATTGCTATGGATTTCATCAACGGACTACCCGAATCCAGGGGTTATAACGCCATATAGGTCGTTATTGACCGACTTACGAAAGTGGCACGCTTTATACCGTGCAGCACCAATATGAAGACACCCCAATTCTGCAACCTGTTTAAAGCCCAGGTCTTTAGACTCCACGGCCTACCGAAAGACATTACCTGCGATAGAGGATCCCTCTTCACGTCGGAAGTATAGGAAGAAATCATGCGACACCTAAGTGTCAGATGATACTTGAGCACGGCCTTCAACCCACAAACGGACGGCCAGACCGAAAGAGCGAACACAATGTTAAAACAATATCTGTGAGCCTACATCAACTATCAGCAGGAGGATTGGACAGAGTTCCTATCCGCAGCAGAATTCGCATACAAGAAGTGACGACAAGGAACGATAATGACTACACCATTCTTTGCGAATTACCGATACGACCCCTCGTTCGACCCGGCACAATATCAAGCTGTAACGACCCAGCATACAGGAGCTATGGTAGCCGGAACCTACACCCATACAGGTAGCCCGGAGGCGAACTGGTAGGAACCGGCAGGCAAGTGAGTACTTGACCTACGGAGATCCGATGGCCCGGGCTCCGAGACGAGCAGACTTAGTGGACACAAGTATTTAGGTACATGGCTACGCCCAAGGTTGGTGTCAGCGTACTTAGGGACCTATGAAGGGCCAATACA
>PYWC01000011.1:2732136-2754421 GCA_003182015.1 Tuber magnatum | reverse complement strand
GCATAGAAACGCTCTTGCGAGAAACGAAGAGGTAGATGAGCAAGACGGCCTGCCGAATGTTGAAAGTGGCGGGAGATGAAGGCTCGAGCTAGCCTGATGGGACTCAGGCTGGCAAGAGAGGGGAGCTAATATCACGATCTGGCTGGAAGGGGCGCTAGCCAGGTGATGGCAGCAGGGAAAAGGTTTCACATAGGACGTCGTTTAGACGTCATACAGTTAAGTTATTCTTTCATGCACATGAACTCGTTAGCAGTTCATGGGGCTCCTTTATGTTGATTGCATTTCGCACATGACATATAGTTGACGTCATGGGAAGAGTCTATGCTAGCCGGTAAGGTTTACCGGCAGGGCAGACTCGTTTATGTTTTGCACATGACCTTGTTAGTAGGTCATGTGGTTGGGTTTTTTATATTGCGTTTGATTTATGTTTCGTATATGACGTCACTTAGAGGTCATGGGATGTTTTATGTTTGGGCACATGACTCATTAGAGTCAGGTGATGGATTTCGCACCTGACCTCGCTTGAGGATCAGGGCAGAGTTAGGGTTGCGGGAAGAGGCCTATATAAAGGCCGCGTTTTCACAGATAAGTTAGCTCTTCACGCAACCATCTACTGTTATTTCCTATCTACTACTTTACGATCTTTACAATATTAAATCCTTTACGCTCCCACCTCATCCGCTTGACGGATCCGCTTTAGAGTCAAGAACCTATCCGCTGCACGGATCGTATTAACCAAATCGTTGACTAATACTCTCGGCGCTGGTGAGAAACCGATTCTTACATGAGAATACTCAGATAGGGCCTAGAGACTTGAGGAGCTCTAGGACACAGTGCAGCGCAGTTCAGAAGAACCAACCAAGGTCGTTACCTGTCGCAAGTAACACAAGTAGTGGGAAACCATAACACCCAAACCCATCTAGGATTAAGAGATAATGAAGCCCAACTTGTTGTTGTGCTGAAAACTGGTCAAAATGGGCAATCCATTTCATTGTCAATAAATTATTGCTATAGCCAGTATCTGAGGTTCCTACCAGATAATTATCAGGTATTTTCACTGATGTATACCATAGCTCTTGATGAATAGTACCCAGAATAATCATCATTGCAGGTAGAACAACTCCAATAGTACTAATACATTCGCAAACTGTAATGAGCTCATGATTTCTTGCACTTCCTCCACCGGATTCCCTATTTGGATCAAAAGTAAGGATCCACTGGTCTTGTCCTACCCCAATGCGAAAGCCAGTTTCATCCAAATTGTACCAATCAGCTACCTGAATGTTGTATGTAATACAAACAGGATGGTATTTGTTGAACCAATCATGGATAGCATAAGACTGGTGAGCATGCTTGCAATCAGCATCAATTGTGTGCTGTTTGCGAATATAGTATTCTGGATGCTGACTGAGGAATCATTTGGACCAGTGGACACTCACAACAGGTACTTTATCTGAACCTGTATGTCCATTCCTTAGCATAGTATTTGTACAACTTGTGACTATTTGTAAATATGCACTTGTACCAATATTGTCTAAGTGGTCAAGATATCGGCAAAGTGCAAACTCTTGGTCCTCAGATAGCTTTGAATTAGATCCCGGTCGATCCTGCATTAATTGTTGCTCATACCAATGTCGCGTCGCGAAGTCGTGATTCAGGAACTTCATACTGATGAGCTGTTGCTACAAGATTTGGTGTATCTTCTCCAATTGTCTGAAGATAACTTATCATAGCTTGGATACAAACTTCAATGTCCTTGTAAGGTTCAACTTGCTGGCTGGGTAGTGTAAAGGAGGATTTTCTAGCTGGCATATTGTGTAGACATGGAGATGTAGGAAGTATTTCATTTTTGAATATTAAAATATTTACCAGTAGTAAGACTATCTTATATAGCCTTCTAGATTTTTCTGATACTATATAATTTTAAATTCACTATAATGTTCTATTCAACTATAAACTTTAATGAAATTTTGATCATTTGTTGAACTATAATGGTATATATTTAGAGTACTATAGATATCATTAGACTATAGTCTCCTGGGCCATTTGGCTATAAGACTCTATTCAACTTCAATACTCTTCATTTCTTAAATCATAGAACCTATTAGACTCTAATGATCTCTTAAGTTTCCTCAATTTGAATAGTAAAATTCTATTGAACTATAATATCTTGTATTTATTAGGCTTATATAAATCTCCATTGAGCTCCAATGGTTTACGGGCATCTTTCTTGAGATTGAAAAGTTTTTAGAACTATTGCAATTCAATTTGAGTAACTTAAAAAACTCCCTTGAACTAAATTAATTTAAGTTTATTGAGATCTCATACTAGCATACTTCTCCGCATAGATATTCCATTGAGCTACAAGGTTCCAGTAAGTGACAATCCTATGTTGAGCTACAAAATTGAGCCACAATCTGGTATTGAGCCACAATCTTACATTAAGCTACAAACTTGCATTGAGCTGTCAGGCACTCTTTAGAGTGCTGCCAAAAATAGAGCGACCGAATTTTTGGGGGTTGCAGTGACAAAGCTGCAGCCTTGGTACGAGTAAGAAGATATAAAGATAATAGTGTGAAGATCTCATCCTCTTGGGTCCCAGTGACCCCTTTTATACTCACTCTTCATGTCAACCCTAACTCTGTAACTCATACCTCTAAGTCCCCTGCCATAGTCATACGTGCTAAGGGCGTCATATGTGTGAGACTCATGACTTACTAGTTGAGTCATGTGCAAAAGCCATTGCATCATACAACCTCGCAACTATGAGTCATCCAAACATATTAACCAGTTACAACATACTGGTGACTCACAACTGTAAGTCGTGCGAGACCCCATAACCATAATGTGAGTCATGGTGCAAAAAGCTGTTTAGCCTTACTCAGTTCCCCCAACATTCTGTTCTGAGTCTTCCATAACATAAGAAACCTTCCTCCCCTGTCATTATTTATGACAGCTACTTGGTTTAGATGTAGCGACTTTAACAAGGTTGAGTTTTTGGATAAATTAATTCCATATGTTTGCAAACCTTGCAGGAATCAGCCATTAACTCTGCCTGCCAAGTGACTAGGCTCATCACTTATAATGCTAATATCATCACATCGAAATTATGAGAACAATTAGTTCCTCAAGCAGAAGTCCAACCAGCTATATCACTACCTATTCTCTCATCTCCCAGAATTCCCCTTACAATACATAGTCTTAAGAGACAAGGGCAGGAGCTTCAGCATAATGCAGCAAATCTTTTGGTGACCTTTCAGCATAGATTAAAACTTATCTTACAAGGGGGTTTTGCCTAAGCACAATCGGGTGCCTTAGCCATAGAGCATAGGGAGAATAGTAGGGCTGCAGAAGAAGTAAGAAATACAAGTTGTAGGAGACATAATTGAAGGCATGTCCAGAAAGAAGGTATTCTATATGCCTATAAAGCACATGAGATAGTCAAACAAAAAGAAGATGCTGAGATTGCAAATGTGGGGAAGCAATTGAGATAAGCGCAAAATACTCTGAAATGAGTGGAGTAGGCTGAGTGTAAGCCATTGCTGAATAAGATAAAAATATATGTTAAGGAGAGACATAAAATTCTAACATACAAAAAAAAAGGTATCTAAACTAATCATAGCTGGTATTAAACAACAACAAGCAAGACTACAGAGAAAAAATTAAATATAATATAGAATATTCAATAGAGTATATCTGTGTTTTAGATATGTCAAGCTATAAAGTTACATTGAGCAGCAATGTTATCTTGAGCCACAAAGTTACATTGAGCCACAAAGTTATGTTTGAGCCACAAACTTACGTTGAGCCACAAAGTTACGTTGAGCTGTCAGGCACTTCAATATCATATATTCGGCAAACCCCCGCCAAGGAGCATCCCATCCAGGCGTTCTCCTTACGGCACTCAGTTGAGTGCCCCCGGTTGTGAGCCTGCAAACATGCGGGGGTTGCGGCCGCTCGCCGCAACCTTGGCACGAGTATCATACCGGTAATGTGAAGCCTGGCTGCGAGGGATGCGACAGGTGCGACAGGTGCCAGGTTTTTTTGTGGCAGGATAGTGAGATGCAGGAACCCGAAGTTCACAAGGGCTTCCCGGCTACCGGACGGAAAACCTATGGAGGAAATGTTGGGATGAAAGGGAACAGCATACGCACCATTTTGATAGCTCCGAATCCCCTTAGATGAGGGCGGTCATATCGAATCACTCTGTCAGTGGTCCAGTCCCCAGAAGGGTCAATAAGTTTATCCTTCTCGGCCGAAAGAATTGTCCCGGGGGGGTTCCATTGTTCATCTGCTCCTCAACTTTGGGGAACGTGGTTTTGTAGGAACTACCGCGATTTCCAAAACACTTGAGAAACTGAACGAGCTCGAGAAAAAAAGATCTCGAGTGTCCCAGATAGCTCGAGTCACCGTAGAAAGAAACGGGAGCTAACGAGAGCCCTGGAGTAATTCATTGACGATCAAGACACTTCTGGACCCCGTTTTGTTTTGGATCGCAACAACAACCATTCGGGATCCGGTTCCCCGGTACAAGTAATCAGGAAGTGATAGGTGACATGGTCATTAGATCGGGGCCTGTATCTGTCCGAGTCCAAGCGCCGTATAGGGGTTTGTACTCGAGTACGAGGGAAATGAGCTGAAAGTATCCGAATGGCCACGGTATTGGACAAGTCTCTGCGCTGTAAAGTGCAGTATTACAGGGTATCAGGTATGCTAGTTCACTTCAGAAAATTCGTACCATAGTATGAGCGGCTCAGGAGTCCCCATCCAAGGGTGTGTTGTAATGTGGTGCGGTACTGTACGGTACGGTAGTCTGACGAAAGTTGAAGAGTGTTCATCACAGACGTTCGAGTTTTACGGTAGGGATGTTTGAATCCGCTAATCTACTACTGGCAGTGTTTTAGATGATTTGGAATCGCGTCAAAGATTCAAAGGCTCACTGCTGAGTTAGTTTTGCGCTATGCCAATACGGGGTATTCAGCAGTACTCGAGTACTCGTGCTGTACTTGTACAGTACCGGTACCGCACATGCGATCGGGTAAAAGATCTCTTGTGGTTCGCCATCTCCGGCCAGCCTCTGATCCCCGGATTCAGAGACAAAAGCCCCTGAGAAGGATTGGTGTTTTCTTGAAAAGGTATAGCCTGAGCTCTCCGGACGCGTTGGATCTCATTAACTGGCATTCGCGGTTCTGTTAACCTGTCGAATAGACCTATGATGGGCTGGGCTGATGCGGTGATTTCCACTGATGCAATCCGATAGCGAATTCCAAGAGATCTCGCGGTAGTTACAGGCTTACCGGAGTTCCGGTCACACCAATTGTAGTATCATATTCGTGCTTTTATTTCCGCTCTGGCGGTGGGGGTGCGGTAAACCAAGGATCCGTGTCTCGGGGATCCATGATAATGCCCGCGTCAATCAGGGCATTTGGGTGGCCCTTAGCTTGTTCCCTACCGGTATGGTAGATCCTCTCCCTATCTAGTTTATCATGTATCATACAACAACTACCCCCCCCCCATTGCAGGAGAGGGGGCCGTAAGACTTGTACCTAAGATTCCCTTCGTCGTGCCACTGATCTCTGAGAGCACTGATTCCCGTCTCCATATTTAGTAGGGTTTGGCCGATGATTTTTGGTCACCAATCGCCAATAAACACCTATCCGATAAGCAGGCGTTCGGCTCAGAGAAAACCGCGCATATATTGCTCGTTTTTATCACCACTTCCTCAGCCCCGGGGTTTCGTCTGGCAAGTAACGAGGGTTTCCTTTGGTCAACTTGCGCAAACTTTGCTCTTTCGCATCACTATCTCTCGTGAGTTATGGATTCCTCAATCCAGGATCCCTTGGTTGGATCCGAAGCCGAGGCGCAAGCAATACTAGGCGGAAACCCAAGTCCGAAAAGAACACCCGATTCTCAGGGGTATCAGCGTGAAGGAGCGGGAGCAAGCGAGACATCGCCGTCGGTATGCGGAAGCGGAAACGGCGCGCCCACAAGGGCTGGCGAAATTGACGATTGGAGGGGGTTCCATGGTACCGGAAACCATCGGTAGGATAAACCTCGACCTCTCCAGAACGTGTATCGAGAGCACGAGGTTGAATGATCGCTAGGTTTCTTGGCTGCTGCCACCATTTTGCTTGTTCACTATGGCGTTTGGCGGGTAAGATCTCCTGTTTAATATATACCATGGGAGAGAGTTGCTATAAGTACTGATCTCTACTACAGCGTTACTGTGCCACGGTTAAACGTTATTCTAGCTCTCATATGCCAACAGCATTATAGAGATAATGGATATACGGGAAATTCCATCCTTCCTGTTTTGATGGGAGGTGACAGTGACAAACAGTGCAATGAACCTGAGGTTATTATGTGCCATAACGCCTTCGTGTGTTCTTGAGCTCTATTCTAAGTTTAGGTTAAAACCAGGTGCAAGCTCTTGTCTCTAAGTTCACGTTATATATGAGCCTTGTTGCGGGCATTCTCAGTAGGTTTCTTCCCATCTTAGTGAATGAGCTTGTAATTGATCCATTGGCACAGGTGCCTTCACCGCCCCAAGGCTCGGGTCTCTATCGGACCGTTACGGAAGAAGGCTCGCCATGGCCTTCTCTTCTTTTGGCCTGCTTGCGAGTGAAATCACTACCATCTTGGCCGCGAAATATCCAGACCTCTTTAATGTGAATATTCTGCTTTTTGGGTCATTGATTGATGGCATCTGTGGTAGCTTCATGCTAGGGATGGCGCTGTCATACTCATATGGGGCAGACTGCACGTCTCCTTCTCGGCGTGCTGTGGCCTTTGGATATTTTCAAGGATGCCTTTTTCTCGGAATAGCCACCGGACCGGTGCTTGGGGGTTTATTAGTCAAAAAGACAAATAACATATTATCCGTGTTTTACCTCGCTTTGGTCAGTTTTATTGCTCGATACCTAGAAGTCTAATAATATTGACATCTTTACTACGCCAGGGAGCACATGCTGTTTTTATATCCTATGTCATGTTTCTCATGCCAGAATCTCTGTCCAAGCGCCGGATGGTGCTTGCGAGGGAAAAACATAAACGCGAGCAGATGGAACTGCAAGAGGGAGCCCCTAAACATTGGTGGAACTCTTTTAACCCAATAAACCTCTTACGGCCTCTCATAGTTCTGTCCCCAACCGGGCAGGGTTCAAGCGCAAAGTTGCGATTGAATTTGATGCTTTTGGCTGCTACTGATTGTGTTCTCTTTGGGGTCGGCATTGGAAGTATCACTGTGATTCTGATATACGCAGAAGCAAAGTTTGATTGGGGAAATTTTGAGGTACTTTCATGAAATATCTGCAGGAGATAGGCTGTGCTAACTTGACTGGTTTCCCAAGTCATCTATATATGTTTCAATTGTTAACTGTTTTAGGGTCACGATGTTGTTTGTAGTGCTCCCACTTGTAGTCACCTTCTTTCGTCGTGGATCGACGACACAAAACCTACATAGGGGATGCGATACACTCGATATTAAGTATGGCTGGTTTTATGTTACGTCCCTATTCACTCGAGACTCTTATTCTGATGTGAAGTATAGCTTGATTCGGTTCTCGATTGCTACTGAGACCGCGGGATACCTTTGTTACGCTCTCGCACAGAGCGGGGGACAGTTTACAACTGCTGGTGTATTAACGGCTCTTGGGGGTATTGGCTCACCAACTTTACAGTCGTCTCTTACAAAACATATACCCACGGACAAAACTGGGAAACTCCTTGGTGCCACAGCCCTTCTTCACTCTTTAGCGAGAGTCGTGGCTCCAACGTATGTCTCAAGGGTGCCCTATTTTGCAACAAAATTGCTAGTGGAATGATCTAACGAGACTATAAAGTGTCTTCAACCTGATATACGCATCGACGGTAGCAACCTATCCGCAAACCGTGTTTGTCTGCTTATCCTCCACATTTGGGATTGCTGCTGTTTGCTCCCTGTTCCTCGCACCTGGAGTATTTTGGAATGATGCAGATGGGGGTGATGGAGAAGAGGGGACTTGGGAGGAACAGGCTCCTCTCTTGTCATCGGAGTAGACGTTGAGTATTATGGATATCATAGGCACCGAGGGTTTGGCGGATTGGGTTTCCTTTCTTTTCACTTCTGTTCATTTGGTATGTCAAAGTGTTACTAGTGGAGTTGCGTTGGAGCAGCTATTTAGATGGGATATTATTGGGCATACAATTTGGTATTATAACAAATATTTTAATTCGGGACCATTCCTTAGAGTTTAGAATAAGTGTCGTTGTGTGGGTGCGATAGGCCACACTAATATCTTTTTTGGAGCAATGATAGTTATAAAGGGTCGTCGTAGGGAGAACAGGGGCAGCGTGGCAGTGAGGATTTGTGGTATTTCACGGGTGTCATTAATGTTGAGTGAGTGTTTGTGAGCCGCCAGGTTATACAGGGTTAGGTTTTAAAACTTTCAAAAGAATTTCTAGACAAGAAAATCAGTGGATTTTCCTCAGGCAAAAAAACTCTTTAGCAACCCCTCGCTTCTTCCTGCAGAATGCTTGAGGACGCTTCTCCACGTCTGCCGGAATCCTCTAAAGGAGTATGATGATACCTCATACTCATGCCATAGTCCCTTCGAAGAACGCCCTTCATTTTCTGCGCCAAATCCTCTTCCATTGGACCTGCGAACCCTTCCGTCAAGGGCCCACAGCCAAATGCGTTAGACTCAACATCCGGCGAAAAAACAGCAATTGCTCCCAGCAGGCGAAGGTCCGCTCCCCGGAAGCACCTAAAGAGCAGCGGAACCCAATTCGTCCGGAGGCCCCGCCATCATGTACGCCTAGTGTTTCGCTTGCGAAACCAGTGCCGAAGTCTGTTTCCAGGCGTCGTCAGTTAATTTCACGGGGGACTACTGCTACTGCTGCTGCTACTAACGCCACTACCACTGCCTCAATTGCAATTCCAATCCAGGATAAAATCAAAAGTGCCTCGTCAAGGGTTTGGGTACTGAAGTGCTGTCGGTCCGTTCTGGAGGGGAAACCATCGAAGGCTAGGAAGGGGTTTCTTGAGGGGCTCCAGCGGGGTGAAAACGGCGAGCAGGTCAAGATCGTGGGAAAGGCAGTGATGAAGGCACTGAGGGAGCGGGGACGGTATTCCGAGATACCCGGCATATTCCACCGGATGCGCGTCGCCGGTCAGAAGCATGTCGACACCCACGCACTGAATATATGCCTGGAGGCGTACATTGAGATGGGCATGTGCTCCAAAGTTATCTCGACTTATCACTACCACGGGCCCAGGGTGCAGCCGAATATACAAACTATGAGACATCGATTGCGGAATTTCATTGCGATGCGGAAATTGCACAAGGCGGAGAAACTGCTGCGGGAGCTTCTGAGGAAGGGGGGACCGCCGTGGATGGCAGATTCCGCGATGTTTGCGTTACTGCTTGGTGGGGTGAAGATTGTTAGTGGGTCGTTTCATAGGATGGAGAGGATATTCAAGTGGATGATTGAATCAAAGGTAAAACTTCGCGTCGGTGTCTTCAACGTATTGATTGAGGCGGCAATCAATGTTGGGAGGCTGGACATAGCAAGGGGATATGCACGGGTGAAGCTGGAACTTGGTATTAAGCATAACGCGGAGACCTACGCAGTTTTTCTGGGGGCGTATGCTCGGAGGCAGGACTGGCAAGGTATGGCAAACGTCCTAAAGGAGATGGAGGTGAAGAAAGTACAGCTCACGGCGCCCATGTTTAACATGCTCTTGAAGACCTACTCTACCGTGATTGGACTGGAAGATTTGGAGAAGTTCTTTGATGAGATGGAGCAACGAGGTATATCGCCTGATTCGTATTCTTATAATATCATGATCCACTCATGTGTACGGCAATGGAATGAACCCAGTATAAAGCACTGGGCTCGTCGAATGGTGAGTTCTGGAATTGATCCGGATGCCGCAACTCTGAATACATTGCTCCAAACCATTCGTCACACTGGCGATGCGGTCCCTTCTCTATTACGGAGAATTTACGCTGTTATCCGAGAAAGCAATGACTCCTTAATCAACCAGCGGACAAAGGACATGCTCGTGCACTCAACATATCGAGGATTGCAGCGAGCTCGAATCCGACCCTCACAGGAACCTGTAGATCAAAGCAGAGAAGAGGTAGCAATGGACCACGCAATCCAGCAAGACCAATTCACCGCAGCAATCGACATCTTTCAAAAACACCTCTCAAGAGGCATCAAGCCCTCCATCCCCATAGTAACCTCCGCCATCCGCGCCACCCTCTTCCTTCCCAGGCCCAACCTCCCAGAGGCATACAGACTCCTCCGAATCTGCGAGGAGCGCGGCATCAAAATAAGCAAAACCCCCACCCTCCAATCCTTCGAAGTCCTCCTCCCGCCACGGGACACCGACCCGACGGAAGCCTTCCTCACCGTCTCCAACCAGATCCGCGAAGCATACGAATTCCTCGAATCCGCTGAGTTGCCAGTAACCCACGACATAAGCGTGCACACGGCATGGCGTCTCATCCAAGAGAAGAACCCCCGCGCCGCAGCCCTCCTCCTGCATGAGATCTCGAAAACCCGCTGGGGTAGGGATTTCCCGTGGGAGAAGAAGAGCCTGACGGTACTCATGAAGGCGTACATCGACATCGGGGATACTGCTGGCTTGGGCTGGACTGTGGATAAGTTGATTGCCGGTGGCGAAGTGCCGGATGGCACGGTGTTCAAGTACTTGAAGAGGGCGACGGATACTGCGGCGACCGACCAGGAGAAGGCTTTTGTGCAGTTGCTAGAAGCAAAGTGCTCCGGGCATAAACTTGCCATGAGAGGGGAGGCCAAGAGGCGGATGCGATTTCTGTGGCACTTGGCGAAGGATTGGAAGAAGACTTGATTTTGTTGGACCTATCTGTGCGCTTATTGGGGGGGGGGGGTTCCAATGTGTACCGGTATATGCGCTTAGATTTCTTGTCTTTTTATGATTCCCTGGTATCGTATAGATGGTTAAGCGGAACAGATGCATTGTAATGGCGGAGTGGGGGGCTCCGCACTACATCATATTTCCCTATTTATTTATCGGGCATTAGTCACATACACTCTCCTCTATCGTGCCTTGTATTGCACATATAATGGGGTGCGCCCAAGAGCCGTACGCAATTCTATGGTTCTCTTCTTTGAGTGTAGGTGGTGGCTCGTCCCGAAATGTCATGGATTTGGGCTGGGTACGGGGTCTGGAGCACAGTACAATATAATACCACCGTTGTAATTGCACACATCGATGGTATCTGATAGGAATACTGGAGCATAGTAAATCAACGGCTACCGGATATCATGAGGACTTCGAAATGGTGGCTAAAAGAGCGCCCGGGAGAGCCAATAGTTTATATATGATACAATACAATACAAACCAAGCCTACGCCAAGTGTGGGATGCGGAAAAACGACGAACAAACACGCCTCATCCGACCCCACAAAGCAACTCGGGGTCGAAAGGTAACAGGAGTCCATCCAATTAATGAGTCTCCGCGGCAGCCTCCTCCTCTTCCATCTTCCTCCTCTCCTCTTCCCTAATTGCCTTCCTCTCCAACTTCTTCCTCAACTCCTTCGCCATACTGAAAGCGCCGTCCGTCCTCCTCCCACAAATTGCACAATTCGGTGTCTTCTTATATCTAGCGATCGCACAGGTCTCGCAAAAGTAATGCTTGCACTTGGTGACAATGGGACTCTGGTAATCGCCCTTGCAAATAACGCACTTGAAGGGGGTATCTTTCAACTCCTTCTCCTCCTCATCCTCCCCCCCACCATCATCCTCTTTCTTACTTTTGGTTTTACCGGTCTTTTGGTTAATCTCCCAGTCGCGATCCAACTTCCAACCCTGTGCGTAGTCCTCACGCGCGTGTAGGAACTTGCACGTATCTCCGAAGCCGCAGAAGCCGGTCTGCTTGTAGTCCTTGCAGACATCGGGTGCGTAGTCTGTGACTGTGATTGTGCGGATGTTGCTGGGCGCTCTCATCGGGCCGACGGATCGGGCGGGGGCATTTTCGGACTTTTTGATGAAGGTGGTGTAGGATGATGTGCCCTTGTATGTCCCGCCCGTTATCGGCTCTTCCTCCACTTCTGCTGCCTTCTTCCCCGAAGATGAAGAAGGCGTTTCGTGATCACCGTGATTGTGCCAGTTGGTCTTCGTTGCGTCGTTTGCGTTCGTTAACTCGCTGCTCACGTCCGTATATCTGCGCTTCACGTCCTCTGAGCTTCCGAGCGTGGCGGAACTGGGTTTGCTGGTGGTTTCGGTGGTCACGACGCTTTTGTTTTTTCGCCGCTTCTTGATGCTTGGTGTTTTTTCGTCCGAGGAGGAGTAGGCATCTGAGGATTCGGAAGCGGTGGTGGGGGGTGGTGTGGCGGGGCGCTTTCGGATTGAAGAGCGGTTTTTCGTGGAGCGTTTGAAGAAGGTTACTGTCGGTGTCGGTGCTGTGGTTGCCGGGGCGTCAGACTGGGAAGTTGGTTCCGTCATTTTGGCGGAGGAATTGAGGGCTTGGTGGTGGTTGAAGTGGTGGTATTTTTGAGGTTTGATGATGTTGGGATGCCGGGAGCTTTTCAGATGCTGAGACAGAGATTGGCTGGCAGGGGCTACGATCCTTGCCATTGTTTACTAAGCCAGGATCTCATAGAAGCCACTCGGGTAAGGTGGAACATGAGATGCTATGATACCACGTTGCTCACCGGGCTCTCTCAATCAATCACATTCCTCCCCCCTCTCCAAAGGACACCTGAATTCGAGTAGAGGGCGCATCTGGAGTCCCGGCATTCCATCACATGGCATACCGGTATTGGAGCCACCCTATCATACTCTACGATCCATCTATGACACCTATCTATCACGCTCATCACTCTTCTTCTACATGTTTGGTTGACAAAAGTGCTGTTACATACGAAAGGGCTTCAAATCCAAAGACAGCGGGAAAATCTAAAATCTGGAATCCGGGAGAGCCACGAGATCGGTGATGGCGTAATGTGGCCAAGGGGCTGATTTGGCGGACGATTGACACGGCGCTGCGAATTACGGAGTCTTGGAGTTAACCCGACCCCCCATTTGTGTCTACTCCATTACAGATGCGGCAGACTCGGGGGAAAAAGGGAAAGAGAAAAAGAAGAGCAGGCAAATACCGTAGGGTAGGGAAGGCGATATGCAAATCTACTCGAATACGGTACTCGTACCAGTACGAGTAGTGGATTTTCGTAAGGATGTTGACATAAAATAATCTATCTGGAGCATATCGATATCGGGGCCAATTGTACTCGAGTATGTGCTTGCATGATATTGTACAAGCACAGCACTCTGCCGGCAACGATATTTTCCAATTCGACTTGGGTCGGTGAGAGGGCATCGTGCGTGGGAAATGAATTGACTTTATGGTATCATACCAGCAGGGCAAAGTGTTGTGTGAAGAGGATACTGTCGGGGTGTGGATGGGTGCTGGTCTAACTTGGGATGAATTGAGGATGCGGAGGCGGTTGCTCAGTTATTGCGGAATGTTTTATCTGCGGGCGCCATCACGGCCAGCCCAAGCAGTGATGGGTGGAGCGCCGTGGCCCCCCTGCCAGTGCAGACTTCTGCATCCTTGAACCTCTTGCTTCGTACGGGTGAGACTGTCAGGTACGGTACGATAGCGTGCTAGTACTCGCACCTGTCGCGTGGGTGCAGTACAGTACTAGTACGAGTACTTGGTGACAGGGGCGGACCCCTTGGAATCGGTTGAAAGATTCTTTTTGTCTTGAGAGGGGGAAAAAAGGGTCAACAGACCCGTCTCAGGGGGAGCAAAACACGAGAAAAGTGGGGGAACCGACAAGGATCGCTGCTGTATGATAATAATTTCATGCTGTAATGTATAGTACATACCGGTATTTTGCTGAGGAAAGAAGCAGGGAAAGCTACCGGTATGGTACCGTATGATATCTTGTCATCTGGTCTTTCTTTCTTTCTATTCTACTCTCCCTCCCGCCCTCTCCCTCTCTTGTCTGCAGATTCTCATTCCCCCCCAAGTTGTCCCGGCCTACCCTCACATAGGGCACTCATTTCACTCCTTTTTGTCTATTTATTTTGCCTTTGTTTCTCCCCTCACCATCATACGAGTAGATTTCCCTTTTAGGTTCCCTCTAATACTTTCAGTACCAATACCTTACAGTATTGGGAACTCTAATTGGCAGACTTTTTATTATATTTTTATGACGGCCTTCCTCTCTCTTTTTTCTCTTTTTGCGCTCTTGTCAGGACCGCTCCACTCGCTCAGCAAATACCGTAGTAATAAGTTTTTCCGCCCCTTTATTACGGGCCATCTAACTCTTCTCGCTCTCCGCGTCTGTCAATTGTATCCATACGGTAAGTGTGATGATGATGATGATGATGATGATGGTGGTGGTGGTGGTGGTGGTGGTGGTGGTGGTGCTGCATTGAATTCTAATGAATTCATCCCTCTCTCTCTCTCCCCTCTCCCGTGCCCCCTCCACACGACACCACAGACCCATGCCGGCACCGAGACGCCCACGATTACCACCACGCACGCACGCACGCCCGCTACCAAAAGATTGTTATTGCTAACGGGCATATTTTTAGGTGCCCAGCAACAACGACCCCCAATTCCTTGCGTATCATACATACCTCAACATTTAACATAATCCCTTTCCTCCCCCCCCTCCATCCCCTCTTTCCCTTTTCTTTCTGGTGGGTGGTGGGTGGTGGGTGGCTACGTGACTCGGGGGTAACTCGTTGTGTTGATTGGTTTGTTGACAATCGGCTTTAGCATTGAGCGCGGTTGTCTGCGATTCGCCAGCGCGCGTCGGCACCACGTCCCCAAGACAAGATTGTCTTTCTCCTGTGCTTGTGCATTTGCAGCTCTTTCTCTCTGATTGAGCCACCTGGAGCAGAAGGGGCAGAGCAGCGCAGCGGCCCCGAAATCTAATTGTAGCCAGTCACCCCCCCAAACAACAACAACAAACCGTCTTTCCCTCAACCCCACTTGGATAGTGTGCCTCACCTTGGATCCAATCCGGCGCCGCCAGCTCTCCGTCCATTGGTTTCAAGAACAATCCCATTTTTCCTTTTCCTGGGGTTAGTGCCGCCATCTGTGGTGGGCATCCATCCATCCTTTGCCAGCGGCGACCAGTCAGTCAGACATTTAGACAACTCTCCTCTCGCCTGTTGCCGTTCCCCTCCTTTGCCATATCCTACGAACCCGTTTTCTTCAAGAGTGCCTCGTCTTTTGCAGCAGCTTTCTCATTTTTTATTTCACCGTTCCTTTTAGTCCTCTTTTATCATCATTATTTGTGTTGCTTTGGTCGTGTTTTTTCTTGCGTTAATTGTTCCTTTGTAATTTCACTCCTTCGTCAGTTGCTATTTTGCCCCGTTGCTTTTGTTATTGTTGTTGGCGCGCTTCCTACTCCACCTTATCCGGAACCTGCTACTGTGCCTCCATTCCGACCGTCATCATCACGCCACGCCTGCGACCAGCTCGCTTCCCCGAGGTGCGGAATTGCCATTAAACCATCAGCCTAACCTACATAATATTTCATAACTTTGGATTCTCGCCGTTGAAGGCCCAACAAGGTGAACCACTGTTCATCGGGTTGCCCGATCCCCTTACTCAAAATTGACATCCTGGCTACTAAAATGGAGGACCCATTTACCGACTCGTCAACTACGACTCCGAAGCCATCCGGGTCCTCTCGTTTCTCGAGTATGGATCCTCCTCCTCCTCATCTCTCGTTACCCACGTCTTCACCTTCCCAGGTGAGGCGTACGCTGGAGGCTCACCTGCAGGAGGTGAATAAGCGAATTGAAACCGCTGCAGTACTGGGCCGGACATTACTTGGACAACAACAGCAGATCGAGGCGAGGATAAAAGAAGTACAGGAGGGGGGAGAGCAGATAGGTCCCGAACTTAAGAAGAAATTAGTGGAGCTGGAGAAGGAATACAATGAAGTTGGACGGGAAAGTGCTAGGGCCGTTCTGACGAACAAGATTATGGCAGGTAATGGTGGGAATAGTGGAAACACTTCGCCTTATGGAGCTGGGAATGTGAGTTTAGTTTACAGCTCATAATATCCGTCTAACCCGATCTTTCTCCTTGCCGGGAAGTTTTGGGCTTTGGAACTGACTCTCTTTTTCATTTGGATGCGCAGCTTACCGGTTCGCCGTCTTCCACCTTACAAACGCAGGGGTCCAGTTCGCCCAGCAAGCTTTCTGTCCCCCCTCGTCGTCAACGAAATCAACCTTCACGGCAACATGACTTGGAATTTGCTGCAGAACTTGGGCAGGGGCTCCTTGTCGAGGTTCGCCGGTTACAGGTCTTGCTTTCGGAACGCGAGGAGAGCTTGAAGAACGTTTCAACGGAAAAGTTGAGGCTCGAGCAGCATGCGGAGAATTTGGAGTCTCGATTGAAGTCACTGGATGAGAGTGAGCAGAAGTTCAAGGAGGAAAATTGGAACCTTGAGCTCGCCGTCCAGGATTTGAACAGTCAGGCTGCCGCGCAGAGGGATACAGAGACCAAATTGCATGCCCAGATTTCGCATATGGGACACGAGAAAAATATGGTGATCAGGGAGCTCGACGACTGGAAGCACCAAAATGAGAAGCTCTACGAGGACTTGGAGGCGGAGCACAAGCACCACGAGGTTGAACTTGCGACTATGAGACGGAATCTGGCTACGAATGAGAGCGAGCGCCAGGCCCTGCAGAATAAGGTTGACGAGCTGAAGCAACAGTTGGAAGAAAGCCAAAAGAATAGTCTTCGACTACGCCAGTTGGAGCAGCGGTCTGATGGGGAGGACGCACTTGATAAAACCCTTGACCTACAGCCTACAGAAGCTACTCCGGAGAACTCACCCCCTCCTTCGCCGACTAAGCAGACACCTAGGCATGCCATGCTCGAAGCCGAGACCGTGAGATCGAGTCTTAATCATGCACACAGAATGATTGCCACTCTCAAGAGCAATGTGCATCGGGAAAAGAATGAGAAGGCAGAACTCAAACGCATGCTTCAGGAGGCTAGAGATGAGTTGGAAACGGCGAGGAACAGCTTGGGTAATGGCCCACCCGTTAGTGTTGGAAAACGGCGAAAGAATGATGGGTTCTTCAGAAAGCCCATCCTCCGCCCAAATGTTAACCCAGGTCTCCTTGGTGGGCCAAGAAAGAGTAGGGATGAAGTGACGATGGTCGAGCCACCTGTAGAAGAGGAGTGGGAAGAGGCGGAGGATCCTATACCCGAACCTCCACGGACACCACGTGGGCAGCAGAAGAAACCAGCTTTTGATCAAGGGAGTGATGATCGGGACGCAACTGATGCCTTTGAAACTGCTGATGAACGTGGTGCTAATGCTACCGAGACTGAGGCCTTTCAGACTGGCAATGAGAGCCCCATGGCTGATTATCCGACATCTGCTGATGAGCTCACCGAAACTGAGACCAGTCCTACGCTCAAATCGAAGGCTTCGCGTGGATCGGCGTTCGGCGTGCGACCCTGGGGACTGATCGGGAGTCGTTACCGTGACAGTGTTGCTTCCACTGGTTCAACTGAAGATGACGATGACCATGGATATCGTTATGGAAGTTTCGGGCCCGTTAATGATGATGGTATGGAGGGTTCATCTGAGATGGTGGTTGGCGGAAACCACCCAACCAACCCGCGCCTGAAATTGAGGATCAACAGAGCCCGGGGCAGAGGAGGTTCTAGAATTGCATCAGGGAGCAGTTTGTTTAGCGACAGGCCAATGTCTGTGGATTCGAGCCCAGGAGGAGGGTCGCCGGCCGGCGTGCGCCGGGAACTGTCCACACCCGGTGAGCGAAAGAGCTTATTCGCAGAGTTGGGCGATACTCCAATGTTGGGTGCTGATGGTGACGAGGATGAAGAGGATATGGAGGAACCCGATACACCAACCAAGAGACTTCTTCCGTATGTCCAGATGGTTGATTG
This sequence comes from Tuber magnatum, assembly GCA_003182015.1. Taxonomy (NCBI): domain Eukaryota; kingdom Fungi; phylum Ascomycota; class Pezizomycetes; order Pezizales; family Tuberaceae; genus Tuber; species Tuber magnatum. The sequence goes on along the minus strand of PYWC01000011.1, from coordinate 2,736,492 downwards.
TGCTGTCATGACTGAGGAACCATACCCAGATCAACAGCAGCAGCAGCGGTCACTTGGCGTCTTTGAGCATGAGCGACCGTGGGCTGCCGTTACTATCAAAGGGACATCTCCAACTGTTTCAGTGGGAGTACAGTCAGATCCCGAACCGGATGTCATGAGGCCAAAGATGACCGATGCGGCGGTCCAGAGTCTGGAGGAGTCTAAGCTTGCTGCTAGTGGGGTCGTTGTTCAATCAGATGAAGTTGTAGCCCGCGCCGCTGCCGAGACTGGGACTCAGTTTGGTGAAGAGTTGGGGAGGAAGAATACCATTACACCTCTTCCTCTGTCGGCTGTCGCACCGGGGGCCCATGGGTCGGTTGTGAAGGACTTAGAAACACACTATGGTCCAGAATTGGAGGTGGCAGGCAGAGGTGATAAGCGCTTATTGCCCACGCCAGTGCCCGCGCCTCTTCTGCCTGTCGTTCCTGGTAAAGGCAGTTCGGTGTCCCCACCATTAGTGAGGAGTGTGAGAAGTGTTGAAACACAATTTGAACCCGAGCTGGCGGCTATCGATACTAGAAATGTTCCCCAAACTATTGGAAGTGGTACACAAACAGTTCCTGAGGAGGACCTGTCACCTGTGATCCGTGCTGGGACCAGCCAGAGCGAATTAGAAGAGGCGATCGAGAGAGCGATGATGACTTCGGCGAGAGAGGGCGAGATCGTACCCATTCCACCTCTTGAGTTCTCTAAAATTAACACACAGGCCATTTCTCCCATTGACCCCCCTACCCCTGTTAAATCTCCACGCGCGGTTCTTCCTGTTCCTGTTCCTGCTGGAGGCGTTGATGCACCTGGCTTGTCCGATGAGGAAACACCCAAGAAGGTTTCTGAGACTGTGGAGGATTTGCAGCCGAGGCCATCAACGCCAAGTCCGTCAACCACCACTACACCTGAGAGGGCGGGATTCTTTGGATCCGTGTTTGGCGGTTGGAGGAGGAGTGGGTCTACTGCCTCGAAGCCAGAGACACTTATTCCTGTTGAGAGTGATAGGCCCCAAGCTGCACGGGACCTCGCGAAGACCGACCTTGCGAAGACGCAGGCTGTACCTGAGGCATCCAAGGTGACACAAGAGACACAGGAAGCGCGGGAAGTACGGGGGGCACAAGAAACAGCGGAGGTACTGAAGCCGGAGGGCTCGCTAGAGCCACAAGAGCCGCAAGTGCCACCGCCGCCAGTACCGCAAGTAATGACAGTACCGACTCCGCAAGTACCGCAGGAGACACAAGAATTGATGGCGCCACTATTACCGAAGGTGGTTATGTCGGACAAAATTGTGCAGACGGATATAACTTCGGAGTTCATTGACGAGTTGTCCCAGAATGCTAAGAGGCTTGATAAAGGTAAGCAGCCAGCATATGTGGTCGGTGCGGGTGAAACTGGTGTCAGCCTAGAAAAAACTTCAATGCGGGGGGCAAGTCTGCGATCAGGAGCCTCGCAGGAGAGTATCAGCCGTACCGTTGTTAGAATCGTCGGGGCACCTACAATTGGTAGCGAGCCTCCTCGGCCGAATCCCAATGCTGCACTTAGGCGTCCCGGAAGCTCATCTAGCATGCGAGATAATCGTAATGTCCACCCTCCTCTACCACAGGACCACAAGGAGGTTATCGCAGCAGCGCAGCAGAAGGTTTTTGCCCCACATGAGCCCGGATTAATGGGACCACCCCCAGCTCCTTCATCAAGTGCGGGACATAAGGGAAGTGTGACCTTTAGACCCCGGACTCCCGGTCAAGATGGCCCATCACGGCCGCCGGAGACCCCAAGCTCCAGGGGTGGTACTACTCCTCGCCCGAGATTTTCTACCACAAGAAGTGAGGTTTCATCGCCTACATCTCGCCGGTCATCGCTTTCTTCGTTCGCATCTGAGATAGATGAAAGGTTCAACATGCAAACACAGAACGCCAACGGCTCACCAAGTGGGCCTGAGAATGCCACGGATCCCCGGATGATTCAAGCCATTACCCAGACAATGATAGGAGAGTACCTCTGGAAGTATACAAGGGCTACAGGACGCGGAACCCTATCCACAAGTAGACACAGGAGATTCTTCTGGGTTCACCCATACACACGAACACTTTATTGGAGTGATCGGGATCCTACCGCTGCCGGGAGGGCCGAACTAAGGGCGAAGAGTGTGGCTATTGAGGCTGTCCGAGTTGTTACTGATGATAACCCGATGCCGCCCGGATTGCACAGAAAGAGTTTGGTCATTGTTACTCCTGGAAGATCGTTGAAATTTACAGCAGCTACGGGGCAGAGGCACGAAACATGGTTTAATGTAAGAGACCCTTGGTTTACCTCGTGTGGATTCGGTTCGCTAACTAGATGATAGGCCCTCTCATATCTCTTGCTGAGAACTGGCGGTGGAGTTGATGACGAAAACGGTGTCACTGCTGAGGACGTCAATGATTTCAATCCAGGTTATCAAGGTGCCGGACGTGGGGCTGTCAGTGTGTCTTCTTTCAACTCTCGAACTACTCACGGCTCCTCGCCACCCCCTCGAAACCTCTCTTCGCTTTCTAACCGACGACCCGGAGAGGGTTCAATGCGTCAAGGCAGTATGTCTAGACTGAGCAACATCTTTAGGACTACTTCTGGGTTGGCCACTTTTAGCACCCGAAGCAGCCGACACAACGCCAGCATATATGACGCTAGTGAAGTGAATGATTCTGCCGAAGAGTTGAGGCTTCAAATTGAACGGGAGGAGAGAGAGGCAGACCGATTAGAGAATGTCCGAGCCTGCTGTGATGGTACACATATACCCTGCACCTCTTATAGGAAGATGTTCTAACCAACATACCACTAAGCAGGAAAACATGATGTGAGCACCCTCACTAGAAAGGGCCGAAGAAGCACCCAAAGTGCTAGAGAAAGGGGTGAGCAAAATCACAATCATAGCCATCAACCCCACGCCCACACTGTGAATGGCCACGAGCGTAACCATTCGCACAGCTAGGACATGACCGACTGAGAAATCGGATCGGTCTCCCTTTCATTTGTTGTATTTTTTTTTTATTCTTCCTCCTTTCTTGCTGTTTTAAATCCGGCTTCTGTGTTCTTCCGTAGTTCTTATCGTTCTGGGGGAGATTGTCTTGCTCTCTTTTTCTTCCCTCTCCTTGAATCAGTCAATCATCCCCTCCGAAGTACCTTAAGGTCTTCTCTCTTTTCACCATTTTCCTTTCTTCTGAAACCCATTCCCGCGGTCTTCACGACACCCACCACCCACATTCACCGAAAACCCAGAAAAAATCTACCTCTTTGTTTCCCTTCCTCCTTTTTCCCTCCCGCTAAAAAACGCAAACGTAATTCTACATTCTTTTCCGCCCAACCTTTTCTTTCCATTTTCTATTCTTGCCCTCTTCAATTCATTCCATGATACCGCCGTCGCATAAGTCTGTTAGTCACTGATTTACTTTCCCCCTCTCCCCCCACATCATGAGTATCATCATCTTAAGGAGAGACAAAAATTGCTGCCACAGCTCGCTCTTCTAAAGATAGCACCCTTTCCATTTTCCATCTCGTGTTTTGCTATTGCGTCCTTTCACTTGACTGCTTGTTTTGCTCGGAGGGAGGGTAGCAAGGAGCGAGATTACAAGATGAGATGACTGAATACGCCTCTTTTTTCCTTTTTTTTTCCCCTTTCCCCCCTCGTTTCGCTTTGTTTTTGTTCTCCATGCCTGTCATTGCTTCGTCCCATCCCACCATCAGTGAATTTGATAAAAACACGGCATATTTCGAAGCACAACTCCATTACAGACTGCTCTCTTTCATATTATCTTTTTCTTTTTTCTCTTTAGTGCTGAGGAAGTTAATGGCCTACTCTTTACCCTTCACTTTCCTTTCTTCTTTCCAGTTTTGTACGGCCGTTTTTTTTACTCCCTCGCGCTCTTGTTTTTTGTTTGGGATTTGGCTTGGGTTGGGTTGGGTTGGGCTGGATGGGATGCGGTGGTAGGGGTATCGTATCGTATACTGTCCGTAGTTTCTCGTAGGCAGGAGGGACAAAAAGAGGGTGGGGGGAGTTTTATGTGTTTATGAATTTATCGAGATTGCAAATTTGCATATGGTCCCGCTCATGATAAACCAACATTGCTAGTCATTGGACTTTGAAAAAAAAAAAAAAAAATACGGGTAATAGCCGGTTTCCCTCCTATTTCGCTTCGCTCATAGTCGGCGGAAGCAAGTGTAACACAACAAATTTTTTTTTAGCATGATAGTTCATGATACCGGGGAATATATATATGGTTCGTGCCATTCTAAACCTGCACCAAGGTTGAACTTTTCAAATTAGATAGGCTTCACAGCTAGTAGTATTATAGG
>PYWC01000011.1:2707127-2731378 GCA_003182015.1 Tuber magnatum | reverse complement strand
GGGGCCACCATGGGTAAAACCCGCCCCGCCCCATAACAAACACTATCTATAGATGAGAATAGTAACCCATATACACCATTCACGCACACTACATTTGTAGAGTTCAGTGCCTGGCTCAAGTCACCAAACCATAAAAACTGAGTATGTATTTCTTCCAACTTGACCAGTCAGAATTTCATAACCAATATTAATATGTATATGATTAGTGACTATTTAATATTGAAAAAGTAGCTGAGTATTGGAACTGGCTAATCTTTGAAAATGAGAAACCAGGACTGGGACCTGAGCAGCAGAAGCAATACAACCAATACCATGATGCTTAAGCCACTTATTTGGTCAGAGATGGTCAGCTCTTTCTCAAAGGATTAGTCAAGGATAGAATAACAGAACTGGATTGATTGGTGGTCTGTGAGAATGATGTCTTTTACAAAATTCAAGATGTTCATTTGCAACTTGGACATACTAGTATGAATAAGACTTTTATTGGAATTAAGAAGCAATTCTATGGGATAACCAAGATGGAAGTAGAGTGGCTATTGAAGCATTGTCAGACATACCTACTCAATAGACAAAATCACTGCCAGGCATTTCTTGAGCCAATTTTATCTGACTATATTATGTAAAGAATTCAGATCAACTTGGTTGATATAAGGTATGAGTCAGATAGACAGTACCAGTGGATTTTGCATATCAAAGATCATTTCAGTAAATGGTCCTCCCTGTTTCCTCTAAAAAGCAAGAGTGCAGAGGAGGTTGCAGGACTGATTGCAACTTGGATTATATGCTATAGAGTATGAGAGATTCTGTAGTGCAATAATGGAAGAGAGTTTAAAGGTGTCCTGTTGGTTCTACTCAAATGACTTAGAATTAAAGTTAAAAATAAACATCCAAGAACCCCCTAGACCCAGGAACTAGTTAAGCAGGCTAATGGCACAATAAAAACCAAATTAGGTGTTGGGAAAGTTGATACAGGAGCAGCTGGAGGCAATTCCCATTGCTGGACCTAAGTTTTACCTAAAATTTCTTTAGCCATGAACTGTCAAGATTATTCAATTCTTAATGGCTACTCCCCTTATAAGGTCATATTCAATTGCAAGCTGTAACGGGGGCACCTCTAGGAAGATGGATCCCAAGGTTGCGACCGCGCCGAACAACTTCAAACTTATCACGAAAAGTTCACACAGATATAAGAGCAAAGTAAGCTGTAAAACTTAATATTGTTAAGCCTGACACTTCACTCAATTAAGGTCTCGAGAGGATTGATTGTTGGAGTAGGAGAGTTCTCGCATTGACTTTCAAGTAGTTTTATCTCATACCAGAAACTCCCTCATCAGTTTACTGCAACTATTCGAGCACACTCCTCTCCGCTAAAGGCGGTCCGACACCTCTCCTGGTACACCCTTAGGGTCTGCATATGTTGACACACTCTTGGCAGCGTTCATCTTATGTGGTTATCGTTTCTGCGGCGCATTTCCATTTTTTGGCTGCTGGAGTGAAAACTTCTTCACATCGGCGTCTTGCCAGTGGCTAACAGTCAAGACACCTGATGAACTGGACTATCTATGACACCATTCCCATATGCATTGATCTCTACAAGACCCTAGAAGCTACATGAGTGGTTTATCTATCTACTATTTACCATTTTTGGGCTTCCAGTATCTTCCACAGGGTATGATGGTTCGGAAGTGGTCCAATGGGCGCTACCTGTGACCACTACCTTGGATCCACCTTACCTGTGGTAGAAATCATGCTTTTAGTGTCTCTGCACTTCCCTTACAAAGCCTATAGCGTTGGAGACACTTGTGGGTTTGGTAGGTGTAAAACTCTCCCAGTCGCCCCGGCACCACCAGGGACTACCTTCGGGACCCCCATGGTTAACCCCTGTTAACCCTGTCAGTTCTGGTCCGTTTTACCCCAAACAACTTGGAGGAGGTACTCCACCTTCCACTCTATGCCCCTTGTATCTCCTGCGAACAGCTTACGGTTGACTGGACAGCAGCGAAGTATACAGTGTTGCACGCAGGTCGCCAAAGACTGCTCTTTGCTAGACTGCACACAACTACACAACCGTTTGCCCAGGACGTCTGGGCCTCGAGGCGGGGCCAGAGGGGTATGATTGGAATAATGTCTCCAATTTACAGCTGCTTCGGAGCTGCATAGCTCGTCCAATAGCATCTCCTGGAACCCCAGATTCCAGTATCATGCATGGCTTTGCATGACAAACATTCTGGTCAGTTTTCCTAAACTCCGCGACAGACTTCGTATTGAAAGGTAGGGTAACTCATGACTTTGGACAGGGTAACCCAAGCCTCATGGCAGGGTAACCAGATCCTGAGGGCAGGGTAATCTTGTCCAGGGGTAAGATGACTTTTCGCTATTACCCAGTCTATTCCGTCACTGGAGATAGACACTTCTGACCTTTCTCCTGTTACCCGGCTTGGCTAAGTAACAACCCCTTCAAAGGTCCCTAAGTATACTGACACCACTCCCAGGTATAGCCAGGTACCTAAGTACCCTGCCAGCTAATTCTGTTCATCTTGGAGCCTGGGCCATCAGGTCTCTGTAGGTCAAGTACTTACTTGCCTGCCGGTTCCTACTGGTTCACCTCCTGGCTGCATGTATGGGTGCAAGTTCCGGCTACCATAGCTTTTATATGCTGGGTCATTACATAAGCCCAGATAGAAACAGACTATCTCTATTGCCTCTCGAGCTGAGCAAACAATTTCTTATATTTTAGAGGAGTTAGCTTCAAGTATGCAATTAGAATATTCAGCTACAGGTTCTATCAATCTTGATCCAGACTCAGATATTCTTTCAAAAGTACAAATCTCAGTACTCCATTCATAGCAAGATAGGTGGGAGTTTGATCTTGAAGAACATAGGCTAGGAAATTGAGACATTATAAATACTTGGTTACTTCTAGTTAATAACCAGCTGGATGATAAGTATAGTGGGTCTGAGGAAGAAGAAAATAAACTAAGGAATCCACTCTTGGAATCTCATGAAACGTCTACCCAAATCCAGCAAATAGAACCAGAACTAGCCCTTCAACCAGCAGCTGCCAGAGCCCATGAGCATTCTTAAAGAAAATATGATCATCAACATGTAGTTGAAAGGTTTACTGCTGGTGATATTGTTATGCTAAAAATACTTTGCAAAGATTGTGCTGCTACCAATCCTACCAGAATCAACTACCATATTCTTGCCGAGAGCTTTCTGACTAGTTATAAGCTACAAACTAAGTACAGAGTACTTTCTAATCACTTTCCAGTTACGTAGTTACTCTGGGTTCCTGATTCAGCTAGGCTTTCGGCAATATTCCTTCTACACTAATGTCTACTATTATTTTCCTTCATGCTATGGCAGGCTAAATCTCAACCAGGCAGGAAATCAGCATTTCTTGCAACTGTAAGGGACTATAATGTAAGTGGAGGTATTGCTGTATTAAGAACAAGGTCATATGCTCATTTCACTATCATGCAACTGAACATGACTGTGGCAATCTATTGGAGCTAGCTATTGACACTGAGCTAGCATTTGTAGATCGGGCTACTGGTCTGGTAGATTAATAAGTGAGAACTAAGACTAGGAAACAATTTGCTTGAATGGAGAGGGATATACTTAGCTCTTTAGTTTTAAACAAATGTTTAATTATGTCTTACTGAGTCCTATATCTGGTATTGTGAAAAATCATTTGTGAATTCTTGATGAGTGGAATAGATCAAAATTTACTTTGAGAGATACACATTCTACAGGGAAAGTGACCCACTTGGTCAAGGTGATATCCTCTTGGCTAAGCAAAACTCTTGACCAATGGGATAGAACATATATTTTTTTTAATCTATAGTGTATAATACTAACATTAATTATGAACTCTATTTTGAAATAACAGAAGAAAAAAAGATCCTATTTGTACAAAATAGTAAATAACTTAAACTTATAGTGTTTAATTAAAGTATCATATATAAAATTAGTATTATTAAATTTTATTCTAAAAATGCTGATTCCTACATCTACTATCTGATTTATCTTGTATTGTATATATATTTTCATTTTGTTATCTGATAGTACCAATCTCCAATTAGAAAAAAGCAGGTAGTTTGGAGAAACTAGTTAATAACTAGTATTACACACACTGGCAGTAACGTATTTTACCTAGTATTGGGATATGTCATAGTTTTAGGACACTTTTTGAGTTATAGAATTAATGTACGAAAGCATCAACCACACAACACAGAGCATACAGAATCACATCATACATTGTATTTAGAATACTCTCAGGTCTTTGAATTGAGTGTAAAAATTATAGGTTCACTATACTACTAGTACTAAAACTATCATATATTTAGTATTAAAACATATAGTTTCAACCAGGTTTAGCTATTCAGGTACCAAATTAGAAGACAAAATAGTAAAATTATTTGGTTTCTTGGCACAGGTATGCTGAGGTCTGGACCTCGTGTATGAGATGGTTGCTAGTTGATCAAAACCCTGCAATATACAAGTTGTTAGTTCAAAGTATAGTTATTATTTTTCAAGTATAACATAGTACTTGCCCAACTTCACTATCGCTTACCTCATCCACAGCTGTCAACACAGAGGTTCTGTAATCTTCACTCTCTGATTTGTGATCAAGCTCTATTTGTCTCTGTGATATTTTCTGACTTTTTCCAGCTGGGATAGTTTTTGTAACTCTCCCTTTTGTCTTACACTTCTTAGTAGCTTCTAATTTCTTTTTATCCTGCTCTTCATGCTTTTGATACAGCTTGGCCAACTGCTTGGTGTCAAGCAAAAGTTGACCAGGAAGCTGTCTGCGATCAGCCTTTGAAGGCTTTAGCAATTGCTCTACAGCATTGGCCCCCTCCTTTGAAATTGACTTTTTTGCTTTGGCGATTCTTACTTGCTTGATATAATATAAGAGTAGGGACTTGAGAGACTAGTTGGCTAGAGTAGCAGGAATGTTTTTGTTTTCTGCTTCAATCTTTTCAAGGTCAGGAATAGTATCTAGATGACTGGAAACTGGTCTGAGACCATGATGGTAAGTGGAGAGTGGTGTTTTAGGGGTCATTTTGATTTGAAGTACCAGATTGTTGAGAATTCTCTCTGAGCTGAAGGAAATAAAACCAGTGGCCCTTCAGGCAGATTTGATATTGGCCTTGGTAAAGATCTTGAGACAAGCTCTTTGTAATATTGGAAAGAGATTACTATTCTTGATTTTTCTATAAGAACTAAGCTGCTGAATACAATCTTCTAACTCCTCCTTGTAATGTGTTGTCAGTAGGCCAAAGATGCCAATATCCAGAGGTTGTAAGACATGCATAGCATGTGAAGGGAGGTATATCAAGTAAATATTATGGCTGATGGCATATTCAATGAACTTCTAGTTTTCGATATAGGCTGAATATCTATTAAAAAGAGGGACACGATGGTTGTCAATTCCATTTGTGGGTCTTGTAGAAGGCTCAAAAACCTCTTTGAACCACTTGAATGTAACATCAATATTGGTGTATCCTTTGGAAGAGGTAGCAAAGTAGGCATTCTCCTTTTTCCCAATCTCAATATGCATATAATGTTCTATGAGATGTGCACCAGCCTTGAAGATAATCAAAGAAGCCAACACCTTGCCTTTGCCAGATACCACTGCCACAACTGTGGTCCATTGTCTGCACCCATCTTGAATCACACTAGGATTGTGGTGTAACACATGGGAAACAAGTATCTCTGCACCACCAAGGCCAATTGTGAAACCCTTCTCATTTGTATTCCATATATTCTCGCTACTGATACAGAACTTGCATTTAATATAGTAAAAGCAGTGGAGATGAATCTTAAAGGAGTCCAGATCAGTGGAGAGCACTCTCTCCTTATCCAGAGTCTTGCCAACCTTTGCATCCAAATCAGAATGCTGTTCTAGAAAACACTGCTGCCAATGTTCTCCAATATAGTCAGAAGAGTTGTAACTTTTTAATACACTTTGAACCATTTGATAAATATGCCAACACCTTGGAGAAAAGTCAGAATCATCCCATTCCTTAATCAAAGTACCAGTTGCCTTCTCTTCCACTACTGAGCAAATTTGTTGAGACTTATGAGCTTGTTTGGCAGGTATAGACTTAGCTGAGATGCGATTGTAAAGTGTACTTTTGGCGATCTGGTAGACAGTGGCAAGCTTGTGGACAGAGTGAGTAGGATCAGCAGTATAGGCTCGGAGGGCTTGTTGGATCTTCTCCTCCTTGTCATTCTTTTTTTGGAGGTATTCTAGTTGCAGTAAGGCTATTTTTAGGTTGTGTTTATGAGTTTTGCTTGTACCAAGATGTAGAAGGATAAAGTTTATAGGAGAGAATTTTGACTTAACCGTTTTAAACTTACATCTTGCAATCAATACAGCAAGGTTTTCTTTTTCCTTATAGGTTATGATTCTTCAGATCTAGAGCCCTCAGTAGCTCCAAAGTGCCCTCTGATGTTTGCTATCTTTCTCTCTCCAGATTTATTTTAGATTTATTTATATATTTCTTTCCACTTAGTATATATCTACAATTCAATTACTCAAAATTACTTTATTTTCGTTCAACCTATAACAGATAATTGTGAAGTAGTCTACCAGTATTTTCTATGAGCTTCAGATCAATTAGGGTTATATTGGTTGAGATATGAGAATTTTACATGTCTGATTACTTGGTTGCCAAAGTATTCCATAACTATGACATGTCCTAACACTTGATAAAATACGTTAGATGTCATGGATAGAAGTGCGGTTATGGTATGGTTCCGGAAGCCTAGACTCTGTACTAACTTTCACATCAAAATTGTGACAATTTTGCATGTAACGCTCAGTGTAACACCTTGTAAAACCCTTGCCCTATTTCCTTAATCACACAACTCTAGCCCCTCGAGTCTCATTGCAAAGAAATAAGAATAGCATATATTATATGATAATAGGAATATATTGGATACAGAACTTCCACATAGCTTCTGAATAATTAATTAAAATAAATAGAAAAACAGTTGGGAAGAGAATATTTAAGATGAGGTGTTACTTTAAATCAATAATACATGTTAACCGAAATAGATATAAAAAAAAACAAAGTCCCAGTAAACTAATCAAGGAGTTCAGATCCTGTAACCCATTGATGTGATGTATCATGTGTATAAACATGCCTCTTGAACTCCTCCAATTCATATATTACACGATTGCGATAAGCATCCATCATACGTAATGTCCTCTGATAATATTTTCAAATCAATTCATTTGGCACATTTGATAGTGCTTCTGGAACAATTCGAGCTAAGGAAGAAAAGGTGTATTCACAGTTCGCTCTGGCATATAACTTGGCACGGACCCGGAAGTATTCGATAAAATTTAGCTCGTAGTGAAATGCGGGATAAAAAATAACTTGATGTCCTGCTCCCTCAAGTGTTTCCTGTACTTGACATTTTTGAGCCTGAAAGTCAGGTTGAGATGAGAGTAATGCTTGAGCGCAACAATTTGTATTGGTTGAATGACGACATGCAGGATTCAACTTCCTCTCCCTAGGAATATTTCCTGGTAAAGAGCATTGAGTAAGAAACCTTTGGCCCATGGGCCACAAACCCCATTCCTGAAGAATAATTCATAATCCCTTCACTCGACCATCTGGTAGCATTATTGACTGCTGGTATCTCGTATTTGGATCATGAGGTAATGAATAGTATCCATCACGCATGGGTGTCCTGTTTTTTCCACCAGGAGCGAGATTTAAATTTCTAACTTGTAGTGAATCTGACACATACTTCTGGTGTATTTTTGCATTATCGAATGCAAACAATCCTTGACATCCAGGAAATGAGGCCTCAAATGCTGGAATCGCTTTCTCAGTAAGTTGTTTTAATAACAACTCTCCAGTCCACCATACATCTCCACCACACTTCAAGATCTCACATGCATCTCCACTTCCGAGGCAGCCAACTGGTGTCAAGAAATCTGATACATGGAGACCTTGACCGCGACCTTTCTTCCGTAATGGGGCCTTGTCTTAATGTATCCATATCTTTTTATGGCCATCATTCGAATTGAAAGTGTATTCATCGTGTGTAATGAATACAATTGGTTGTACTCCAGGCTCCAGGTCTTTTGGAATCCTTTCCAAGTTTTCACTCCACTCTATAATCCTAGATTTCAGAGACTCCAGCTGGGGCAAGAAGGTATTCTGCCGATATAACTTTACATCCTCTCTTTCATGTCCATCTTTATAGATTCCATGCTTTACCTCCTTTTAATTCCAACACATCTTCAATAGCCAAGCCCGTGCTGACCGGCTAGAGAGTGCTCGCTTAATTTGCCGTTGGATCCCAGCAACAGAAACTGCTGGCAATTGGGTTCCTTCTCGCGACACTTCTTCCTTGAACGTCATATTCTAATAATTTGTAATTGCCTGTGCTAATCCTGTTGAGGTTATTCCTATTTTCTCAAAATGTTCAGTTAGATATCAATAATATATATAATTCATATATAAATTATAAAATTAGTTATATCATATCTGAGTCATACCTTCACCAGCAAATGATATATACTCTCGCATTGCTAGCATAGTTACCTCATCTAGCAGCCAGCTTGTAATCTTCCGATGCTTGCCTTGCTTTGGAGTAGGAAGCTTTCCAGTTCGAATATACTCTACCTCTTGCTTTAAAATCCAGTTCCTAACCCGGCTGCCCCAGCCTCCAGCCTTTGCAATATCTAATGCCAGTTCCTTACATGACTTCTTCGGACTAACAGGATCTGTAGCATTTCATTGTAGCTCCGCAGATATCCACTTTCTCTCTGTCTTAATTTGCAACTTTATAAATCCATAAAGTTGAAGATTTCAATCAAGCTGCAAATTCATGACTCCTGCCACTCTTCCTCCCTTTATTGCCTTGATCTTGCTCCTCAATCTTTTATATGCAGACTCTAGGATTTCCTCCTTCAGCTTTCTGCAGTTGCCAGTAAGCCGAGGCCAACTTAAGTATGCCTGCTTGCGTAGTTCCTTCTCCTGAGCTTGAAGCAGTTGGACCTCATAGCTATCAGGTATAGCTGTTTGATCTCGAGCATGCTGGGTAGCCAGTTCAGCAACCTGATTGTGAATTTGAACCTTTTGCTTTTTGGAATAATATCGACGGCATTTCTCTCTATTTGTAAGAGGAGGTTGTTTTCGAGGATGATTTTGTAGTCGTAAGCACTCGTGATACTGTCGAGTTCGTTCCTTTGAAGGATAATATCTTGCAGCTGGCATGATAGCCTCTTCAAGATCTGTAGGATGATTTGGTGTAATGGCAGCATGCTCATGCTGCTTTTTCAATAGGCGGTGCTTCTGGACTCCCTCACATACTGCTGTACGTATTTGTTGCTTTCGTAATATTGTGGGATCATTATCAGCTGCCGCAAGGTCATCCATTATTGGATTTGGTACCAAGATGTTGATAAGAAAATGATATCATGTTCGTCAGATGTGGTATGATCTGGGCTATCATATTATACTATCATAGCTATGAATATCAAGTATTATAAGATATACAAATTAGAGGATCAGGGTTGTGTAATCAAGGAGATAGGGCAAGGGTTTTACAAGGTGTTACGCTGAGCGTTACATGCAAAGTTGTCACAATTTTGGTGTGAAAGTTAGTACAGAGTCTAGGCTTCCGGAACTATGTATAGTAGAAATTGGTTGAGGTGTTGGAAAGTTTTATACCATGACTCACATTTGTGTTATAATATCATAGCCACCTGGTGGCTGTGGTAACACAGTTATTATATCTTTGGTTGCAGATATCCAGTAGACTTTGCTTGAGTTTTTAGTTGCATAGAAGAGTTTTTGGTGAGTAGGTGGAAGTAGTTGTATAACAGAAACTTATGGAAACTGATATAGTGGGAAGCATTCTTAAGGTATACCAAGACTGTTGCATTGTGAAATGCTTTTATCAGGTGTGGGTCTAGGGTTGCAGGCTAGAACAATAACATTTAAGAATTTTTACTTCAATTATTTAATCCTCTCAGTTACTGTAATGTTATTAAGCAGTAATTGTAATACTTTCTCTCAGAAAATAATAGTTTAATATTATATAAATATAAATAAAAGTTCTTAATACCTTAAGTCAGATGTTGAAAGTTCTTGAATATTATTGTTCTGGTTTGCAACCCTAGATCTATACCTGATAAAAGCATTTTACAATGCAACAGCCTTAGTATATGTTATGAATGCTTTGCACTATAGATGATCATGGCTATACAAAAGGAAGAGCTTAGGGTTATGGATTAGTAAATAGTGAATTTTTCTTCATTATATAAATAGGTACGCTCCTCTATATTTTACTTTCTTTATGCAACTTGGTATAGCTCAGGATATCTAAAGTGTATAGTGTATCAATGGATAAGTGTGAACCTCATTTAGGGGTATTTTCAAACAAGTATAACTAACACAATAGTGGTCTAAACAATCTGAAAAAACCATGGAAATATAGAAGACACTAAGTAGAATCAAAGTATGGTTTTTTTAATTTGTAAACACAAGCTAAAAGCATGGTACACTTGTTTTGAAAGTTGGAAATTTGTTGAAAAATTAGTAGTCTTGAGTTCAAAATGCAACATGAATCTGATTACTAAGTATAGTAAATAGTGAAAATGTAAATGATAAAAGATCGTATGAGACTTGCATCTAAGGGACAACTATGGTATCAGCAACTAAAGTCAACAAATACGAGATAACTAGAGTCAAAAAGCATACACAACAAAGTCATGCTGCTGGGAAACTTAGTGGTTAGCCCCGAAGGTCAGTTAATCAACAACAAGTGGAAGAAGCATATAGTTCTGTAGAGGGAGATGTCAATTGTGATAAAGTAGAAGAGCAGAATGGTGAGTTTCTAGCAAATACATCTATGAAAGTCAGAGATATGATAATGGCTAACCTTCTCATGGTTGTAATTAATAGACATGAAGGAGTTTGAGATGAAAGCAGGGAGAGGAGGAAAGGCCCCATGTCAACAAACAATATGGAGACAAAAGAAGAAGGAGCAAAAGACAAGGGAAGAGGTATTGGAGAGCTGGGAACCAGTTTGGAGGGCAGAGCTAGGGGATGAGCAGATTGGGAGAAGGGTATCTGGCTATAAGGAAGGGCAGGAGAGGGAAGCAGAAGATAGGAACCATGTTCCTAATGAGATGGAAGAGGTAAATGAGGAAGTAGCGAATGCTCAAGATGAGCAAGATGAAAGAAGTGAGAGTGAGGGTTTGGCTGAAGTGATTGGAAGTTGGCCTATGTTATAAAAGTATCAAGAAACATGCTTTTAGTACCAAATCCTGACAAAAGGTAAGTGCCATTTTTAGTACAGTTAATGGTCCATAATTTCAAACTAAAAATTGCTTAGGGATTTAGGATATGCAAAAACTATTGCAGTCTAAATGTGGAGCACCAATGGGTCAAGACCTTGAGCATCATTTGCAAGTATTAGAGTTTCTTTGCTTTCAGAGATATAGGCTGCAAAAGGCATTCTGGAAGGGAACAGGTAAAGTTGTAGCATCTTTTATTGTAGCAGCCAATGGCTATAGGAACCTAGTATGAAATCAAATTATCCAGTATGAGTAAAGCTTAATCAAGAATCGCTATATTCCTCCTGTACATAAGGGCAGATCACTAATGCTACACTTTTTAATCTATAATAGGAGTATGAAACTTGCTCTTAAAGAATATTTGGCTGCAGGTGGTGATGCAATCACTGGTCAGAGTATTGCCTATGCTATTTCAGCCTATTGGCGAACTGGAATTGTATTGTTTGAAGAGTAGCTAGAGTTAAAGATTCTACTCCAGCCATATTCTTCAGAAACAAAAGCCCAATTGGCAGCACTGGCAGAGTCACGAAAAGAAGTTCAAGACATACCCAGCTGTCAGACTGCAGTTGAATAGTTATATGAGATAGGCTACAAAGTTTTGTGATGTCGATAAAGAGGTTTATAAGGATGGCCATAAAAGAGCAGACCTTGTCTAGTATAGGCAAGAGCAATGCTTGCCTGCTTTACAAGCTTTATAAGATTGTATAGTATGTTGGGAATAGGTTAATTTAGATGGTAGTGAGGAAATTCATATTGTATATCCCTAAAATCTACCAACAGGTATCAAGCCAGTAGTGTTAATTGTGCATAATAAATCGACATTTAATACTAATGATGGACGATCCAAGATTCAGGTAAAAGAAGATAACATACTTCTAAAAAAGAAAATAGGTGATAAAGAATTCAGGGTATCTGATTTTCTCATACTTGAAGGATGACTTTGGATTCTTGATAGTATCGATAACCCACCAAAGACCAAATATGCAATGCCAGAGGAGGGACTAAAATGTCTGGACCTCCAACTAACCCCTTGTTCTATTGAGTATAGAGGGGACAACTAGTAGGATGGTGATTAGCTCGTTGAACAAGGTTTGCAGTTAGTTATTCTAGTATTCAAAACTGCTTTTTCTGGGTGTCAAGCTCTTTTCCTTTTCAATAATGCTATATGTCATTCAGCATATTCTTATGACATACTATGTGCATGTATGATGAATCTACATCCTGGAGGCGGGCAAGCACATCTTTAATCTAGAAAGAATTCTCTGACTATAGATTTTCAGCCTATGATAATGGCTGACAGTACGCCTAAAAGACTACAAATTGTACTCCAAGAGTGTGGATTATAGAGACCAAAGTTACAAGTTCAATACCAAAAGCCAGATGGAAAGAAAAGCAAGCTGTGCCCTAATAGAGATATATGTTGTGCTAGGGCACTGATAGCCCAGGAGAAAGATTTTAAAGCGCAAAAAAGCAGGCTGGAAGAGGAGGTAGAAGAGAAAGGCTATTTGGTATACTGTTTTTGCAAATATTATTGTCAGCTCTATTCTATTGAGTACTATTAGGGGGCAGCAAAATGGTATGGACAACAGAGATGTGGGTACAACATCTGAGCCTTATGGAAAATGGTTCTAAAATGCTTAAATTCTGTAAAACCAATATTAATCTGGAAGTACTAGGCACAAACAGAGCAAATGATGAGAGCCTACAGGAAGGGATATGCATATAGCACTGCTGACTTTAAAGAAATACTGACAAAAACTTATAGAAGCTATTGCAGAGTGTCAAATTCACAATCAATTGTATATAATTAATTTACTTTCTTTTCTATCTATTATTATTTAGACTACATTACAATCTATCACTATCTATACTAGTCTTGGCACTGTGGTGGCACAGCCACTATTGTATTTGACTGTGCCACATGGTTCACATTCTTCTATTGATAAACCTATACATCAGGGAGTTTGTAATAGGGAATGCCTTGGCATTCAGCCACAATTTTAAAAAGTATACTTGTATTCAATTCCACATTTAGTCAGAGTAATTTTAGACTAGTTTAGCCACAAATTTTATAAATCATAAAATATCATTTTATATTATATTATATATAAGAAGAATGCAAATTTGAATTCTTTTACATATTATCTATATGATTTAAAAAAACTTATTAATATTACATATAGTGTGGCTCAGCCATTTTATAAGAGCTATTATTTGATCATGGATTGAACTGAGATACATGATTTTTCATGCTAAGCTGTGCTCTATTACAAACTCCTTGGTGTACACTTTAGATGTCCTGAGCTATATGATGCAAAGTATCCCAAACTAGGACCAAGACTATTGTATCTTGTAATACCTTCCATTTATCTGAATATAGGGTTATCTATTCCAAACTCATACTTTATGAGTTATATATTTACTTCTTATCTTTGTTGAAGTTTTTCTTAATATTCTCCCTGGTCTAATATGATATCTTAATTTCTAATTATATTAATAGTATCTGCAACTTTCAAGATAAAAATTATTTTAATATTTTGTTTGTCTCTAACCATGATACAGGTTATTTATCCTTCTATAAAGTTTGTACTTTTTCTGCTTATGATATGCTAGTAATAGAATTTTGCATGATATTTAAGAGGTATGTTATTCTTAGATATTAATTTAATATTGAAATCTTAATTAAATAATTAAAAACTTTTATCTAATATATTAAATTAAATCTCAATAATTGTATTAAAATTTTAAACTGAACAACCATGGACTCAGACAAATAGGAAGTATTACAGGATGCAATGGTCTTGGTCCTGATTTGGGATGCTTTGTATTATAATTATCTGCCTATACTAGTTGTAACATGTTCACACTGGGGTACTAGTCACATAGTGGTATGATAGGAGTAGATGGCCACTTGATCAACAAGAGACAAGTACTGCTTACTAAAGGAGTCTTTGAGAGGATGTAATAGGAAATCAAAGAAGTAACCATTCAACCAAGTATATTAGAAATACTATCAGTCAAGGTCTGCTGTTTCTATTCTGGAAATCAGTAGTTCTTAAATACAACTTATCACTTATAACTACTAGGAGTGATTTCATAAAACCTTGGGTATAATAACTAATAGTACATGAAACAATATAAGTATTAAACTATATTGTAAAACCAAACATAAAACATTATTTGTATCAAGCAATAGTATACGAAACAATAGGTATATTAAATGAGACTATAAAATCAAATATAAAATATAGTATATATCAGGCAATAGTATATAAAACATACAAGTATCAAATGATACTGTGAAACCAAATATAAAATATAATATATATTAGGCAATCGTATATGAAACAATACAAGTATCAAATGATATTATGAATTTAAACATAAACTATCACCTAGTACCTGTACTAGTTACATTCTCAAAACAAAATAAAAATTTCACCAAATGAATATAAACAAAACCTAATAGTTGGTAAACTCACTATTTTCCTGAGAATTCCCATAGTTCCCATTTATGTTCTCCTGGCTATTACATAACATTTTCATATTATCCTGCAACATCCATGTTACTCTCTCCAACCATCTCTCCAAACACGCTATATATGGTACTGTATGCACAAAATATCCAGATTCCTAGTCTTCCAACAAATCTACCCAAGTCTGTACCTCTTGATTCCCTCAATCCTCTGTCTCGATATTGGTGTGTCTGCATTTCTCACTGTACTCTATATAAAGAATTTTAAAATCTGGACTAGGTGAGATTATTTCCTAGTGTGCTAGCAGTCTCATAAGCTGGTAGTATAGTGTCAGATTGACTTCCTCATAGTTTGATACCACAAAGGTAGTTTAGTTGGATAGTGATTATTTTCACGTGATGTGGCTAGTTGGCAGAAACTATCTTCTTCATTTTCTCTCAGGTGTTCAGAAGGTAGGGGGAGGTATTTATACTCGTTTTCTTTAGCCTATTGATATATCTTGTACTATTTAGTACTTAGATAGTACTGGCAACCACTACCGAACTGAAATATATCCAGTATAGTTGTTCCCCAAATTCGTCCTGTTGATTCAGTTATTATCTCAAGATATTTATTGCAGATGAGTATGAATAATCAGTCTGTAAAGAGTCATCTAGAGATAATATCATGGTTCACCAATAGTCCTATCAGCTGATAGGGTAGTCTCCAAGATACTTGCTCAAGGTTTGACATCATAAGGCTATTGGATGGTAGGCTCCCTTCAGTTAAGCCCAATAATCATGTTCTTCTTGCTATGCCTGGTACCTAGCTTCTTCTTCCATCACTCTATTCTTATCTGCACTGGTCTTAAGGTTGGTTTCACAATGTGCTGACCACAATCCATCTAGTATATTGCTAGTAATATTGGGTTGGGGCCTTTAGAGATCTGGTAGTATTGGGCTTCAGATTAGCATCACATAGTTTATTATAGAAGGCAATTCATCATTAGCCTTGTTCTCTTTCCACTACTAATTCAGTAGTTCTATCATATTACCCAATCCTTTTGATGGTTCTAAACTGTTTTCTGTTTTGGGATAAGCAGCCCATTTGACTAGAAACTTGTAACGTGTTTACACCTAGGATGTTAATCATACTTCCTATCTAATGGTAACTGGTGGCCTGCTTGCATGGCAAGAGGCAAGAGCAGTGTAGACTAAAGAAGACTTCAAAGAGGTCTAACAGGAGATCAAGAAGTAACTATTCAACCAAGTATATAAGAGTACTGTTAGTGGAGGTGTGCCATTCCCATTGTAGAATCAGTGGTATTTAAATACAAATTCTCATGCATCTCCAGCAGGAGTGAGAACAGATGTCCTTTTCAAAGCATCCACTGATACCTTTGAAACATAGTGAGTATCAAATGATACTGCAAAACAAAACATAAAACATTCAGAGTATCAAGCGATACCTTTGAAATATAACAAGTACCAAGCGATACTATAAAACAAAACATAAAACATTCAAAGTATTAAGTGATAGCTGGGAAACATGACAAGTATCAAACGATACTATAAAACAAAATATAAAACATTCAAAGTGTCAAGTGATGCCTTTGAAATATAACAAGTACCAAATAATACTATAAAACAAAACAGAAAACATTTAAAGTATGAAGCAATACCTTTAAAATATAACAAGTATCAAACAATACTATAAAACAACACATAAAGCGTTCAAAGTATCAAGCGATATCTTTGAAACATAATATGTATCAAACGATACTATAAAACAACACATAAAGCATTCCAGGTATCAAGTGATATATTTGAAACGAAACATAAAATATAACCTAGTATCCGTACCAGTTATATTCCCAAAACAAAACAACTGTTTAACACTAACCAAACAAGTAATCCTGAAAATCAAAGTTCTGAAAGAAATGCTCCTTACTATAACCTTCCTTCTTCACGAAATCATCGTCCAATATGTAATTGGACTACAAGCATGAAGCGCAAAATGCAATTTCAATAAAGACACCACTTTCATACTAGAGCATATCAGGGTAGTCCTACACTCTGACATTGTCCTCACAAACCACTTGGACTACACCACATTCTGCGCACTAAGAACAGCAGATTTTAGAGAAATATTCAGTAGATGAGATAGTACCGCAGTTCACTAACAGTCCCATAAGCTGATAGCACTGCCCCACACTAAGTTCTATATAGTTTGACATTATTATGGTTTCGGATAGAGAGGTGTTAGGTTCTGGTAGTAATTGTGTACTGTATCCTCCATCACTTTGTTCTCCTCATTGGTTGATTCAAATTGGCTATCAAGGTAAGCTGTCCAAAAACCTTCTCTTGTTGGTCCTTCATTAACTTCTTTTTCTAACCAGGAGGTATTGGGTAACTCTGGTGACCAGGGTCTCATGGTTGTTCTGACAATTCCAATTCAGATCTGTTGTATATGGGGTGGCATGCCTTCCTTGTTGTATTTCTACAATTCCTTCCCCAGATCCAGGCTGTGCTCGAGGCCTTCCAGAGCTTTCCAGCTGTCTTTACTTCCTGGATATGCTTTCCATTTCACTAGGAATTCGTTATCACTATATCACTTTCAGTTGTCCAAGATTTCCTCAACTTCCCACTCTCGATTTTCCTTTATCAGAATTGGGGTAGGGTGAGTATGGGCTCATCAAGGGAATCTTTGGTTATCATTTGGGTGGTAACATTTTACAAAGGTAGAGTGGAAGACACCTGTGTCCTTCCAGTAGGTTTTGTCATCCATCTTCACTATGTAGTTCTTGGTCAATTTGCCGAATTCTAGTACTTTGAAGGGTACTCACTAGTCAGCTTGTAGCTTCTTACTCCCCTCAGATGTTTAGGCAAACAGTGCTCTATGCACTAGGACCTATTCTCTAACCACTATAGGTTTGTGAGGTCTTCTGTGCTGTGCTGCTATTGTTGTACTTCACTGTCATAGTTGCTATACCTCTTGAAAGGCTAAGTTCTAATTGGTCTAGTGCCGGTTCATGTAGACATCTGAGGCTGGGACTGCTAAATTCTTAAAGAGGGTTATCGGTAGTAGGAGGTAGTTTTGTCCATACATTGTCTTGTATGGTAATATGTTGAGGGTTTCAGAGAAGCCTACATTCAGGTAGGCTGCAAGGGCAGCAAGGAGGGGTTCCCAGTTCATCTATAGTCTATTGAGCATGGTGCTTAGACTGGTTTCGAGATTACGGATCTTTCATTCAAGCTATCTATTAGTTTCATGGTGGCCAGGCACTGCTTTGATGTGTTCGATTTTAACGGATTTGCAGGTCTGCTTCTACCAGTTAGGTTTGAAATGAGGGTCAGCATTACTGATTATTGATAGGGGATGGCCATGAGGAATAAAGATATCTTATTGTAGGAGTTTCATTATTCCTCCCACTGTGACTGTAGTGTGGGTAGGTATGAGCCACACATAGCTGCTTAATTGGTCCTCTGCTACCAGGACAAGGTCCAATCTATTTGACTCGTTGAAAGGCTCTACAAAATCAATAGTGATCGATTCAAAGACTTGGAAAGCTCAGTCAAGGGTTTGAGTTCTTTCTTCCAGTCTGTGGGTTGCTTCCTTGTTTGTCTGGCAGGTATCACATTGCTTCACGCAATCGCAAAAGTCCTTCCTCATCTCAGGCTAGTAGACATATTGAGTAGTGTATTGGAGATTTCATTCTGCTCTGTAGCGTCCTTTGCGATACATCTCATATATGACATATTCCCATAAGGGTTTTCCCTTAAAGACCTGCCCTTTGGGGACAAAGAGGTAGGGTTCACAACAATGGGTCCTCATGTATAGCATTCACTCTGCTCTGTAGGCTCCTTCCCAGTATCCTTGTGCAGCGCGGCTCATAACTGGGGAGTGGATTGCTTTGTGTTGGTATCCAGATACCATCTGTTGTCTGAAAGCCCTCTGCATCTCGCAAGCAGTATCGATAATATCCTGTTTATCTGCAATTTATTGTGCTCTGGTCGTGGTCCATCCTTTGTCTTCTTCCTCTTCCAGGACACCATAGAGCCTACCGAGATACCCATCCATCGGAAGGGTTGAACTGACATAATCTGTTCATTGTTGTAGATATTAGGTGAGTTTCTATACAGCAGTTTCGCTGGAGGTAGTTCTAATGGCCTCGATGGAGAGGTTGCCCTACAGGTTTCTATTGCCGGGACAGCAAGGTGTTGTTATAGTGGTGGACTTAGGAGAGTTACGGGTGGTTGAGTTACTTTATCAAATGGTACTACCACTGCCTGGGATATTGGTTTGCCCTATTCAGAGCCATAGCTAGTACTGCCGCTGGAGGAGAGTTTGTCTTCCCCTATCTTAGGTTAGGGGCAATTGTGCGGTTTCTAGAACTGCATAGAGTATGCTGCCGAGGTAGGTGATGTTTTTCTGAGCCATGGAGGCCACTGCAGTACAAGAATGTTTGTAGAAGGTGGAGTTAGAGATATTATCGTCCTCCAGGGTGCGATCGAGGACCAGTGGGGAAGTCTAGTCATCGGAGTCTTCATAGGTGTGGGAGAGCACATCTGCTAAATAGCTTGTTTGTCCAGAGCTGTACACTATCTTTGCATTGTATTTGCTCAGCTCACTTATCCAGGTATAATGAGGGTACCAGTGTGAAGATAGATTCCAAGGTTGCGACAGGACTAAACAACTTCAAAGTTATCGCCAAAGATTCACGCATATGTAAGAATAAAGTAAATAGTAAAATGTAATATTGTTAAGCCAGACACTTCACTCAATTAAGGTCCCTAGAGAATTGAGTGTTGGAGTAGGAGAATTCTCGTATAGACTTTCAAGGTGTTTCATCTCATGCCAGAAACTCTCCCATCAGTTTACTTCAATAATTTGAGTACACCCTTCAAGCATGCATGTGTTGACACACCCTAGTTGGTATTCGCCTGATGCAGTTATCATTTCTGTAGCGCAGCTCCATTTTGCCCACCAGAGTGAAACCCTCTTCATATTGGTGCCTTGCCAGTGACTAACAGTCAAGACACTCGATGAATTAGACTATCTAGGATACCCTTCCCATATGCATTAATCTCTACATGACCCTGGAAGCTACTATAAGCAGTTTATCTATCTTCTATTTACAACCCTTAGACTTCTGGTATCTTCTGCAGGATATGGTGGCCCTGTAGTGCTCCTATGAGCACTACCCATGACTACTATCTTGGATCCAGCTTACCTGTAGTAGGCATTATGCTTTTAGTACCTCTACACTTTCTTTATAGAGCCTATGGGGTTGGGGATACATTTCGACTTGATAGGTGTAAAACTCTCCCAGCTGCCCTGGTACCACCCAGGACCACCTTCTGGATCCCCATGGTTAACCCCCATTAACTCCATCAGTTTTGATTCATTTTACTTGGAATAACTTGGAAGAGGTACTCCACCTTCCACGCTATACCCCCTCATATATCCTGTGAACAGCCTACAGTCGACCGGACGGCAGCGACATATACAGTGTTGCAAGCAGGTCTACAAAGCTTCTCTTTTGCTAGACTGTGCACAGCTAGACAACCATTTGCCCATGACATCTGGACCTCAAGGCAGGGTCGGAGAGGTATAATAGCAATAATGTCTCACATTTACAGCTTCTTTGGAGCTATGTAGCTCGCCCAATAGCATCTCCTAAAACCTTAGATTCCTGTATAATGAATGGCTTCATATAATGAACATTCCAGTCATTTCCTCCAAACTCTCCGAGCTACTTCGTATTGACAGATAGCGTAACTCAGGTTCCTAGACAGGGTAACCCGATTGCCAATGTAGAGTAACTGTGATCCCTGAGTTGGGTAACCTACTCCGAAGGTCAGGATATCTTTACCCTATTACCCTGTCTATTCCTATAGAGGAGATGGACTTCTCTCTCTTTCGCCAGCCCAGCTACCCATCCACACAGGATAACATGTCCACCACCAATCCTTGAGTATGCTAACACCTTTCTAGGGTGTTTGCCTCAATGTTCATAATAGAACCTGGACCATTGGGCTTCCATGGGTCAAACTCTTCCTTGCATTCCTCTTCCTACCAGTCTGCCTCTAGGCTGCCTGCATAGGTGTAGGTTCAGTCTGCCATAGCCCATGTATGTGGAGTTATTACTCCAGTGGGTCCTTCTTCAGCCAGAGATTTAGTCAGTCTTCAGGTTTACAAGGGGTTGGTGGTCTGCGATAATAGTAAATTTGGAACCTATAAACATATGGTGAAATGCTTGGACCACCCCAATCACTGCTAGTACCTCCTTGTCTGTAGTGCCATAGTTGATTTGTGAATTTGTGAACTTTCAGCTAAGGAGGGCTGCAGGGTGAGCTGTTTCATGTGTTGGCCTCTGGCCAACCCTTGCTTCTATCCCAATATCTGAGGCATCTGGGATCAGCCATATTGGTTCTTCTGAGTTATAATTTATCGGTCTGATCCCCTACACTTGTTTGATTAGTGCATTGATGTTAGCTAACACTTTATTCTGTGTGTTTCTCTAGTCAAACTCCACTTTCCCTGTCAGATATGTCAGGTGTACCAGGACCGTAGCATGCAGTGGTAGGAGTTGCGCGATATAGTTTATCAGGCCCAAGAATCACTGTAGTCTTTTCTGGTTTCCTAGTATAGCCCATTCCCCAATCAAAGCTCATTTCCCAGATGAGGCATGGATTCCTTCGTCCTCTATAACATGTCCCAGTACTCCCAGTCATCTCACAAATAGGGTTGACTTCTTTTTCCTGGCATAAAACTTTGCCTACCATAATTACTCATGCTATAACCAGTGCGGGTACTAGGTTATGTTTTATATTTTGTTTTATAGTATTCTTGGATACTTGTTTTGTTTCAAAGATATCGCTTGATACTTTGAATGTTTTATGTTTTGTTTTAAGGTATCATTGTATACTTGTTATGTTTTCCAGCTATCACTTAATACTTTGAATGTTTTATGTTTTGTTTTATAGTATCACTTGGTACTTGTTATGTTTCAAAGGTATCGCTTGATACTTTAAAGACTTTATATTTTGTTTTATAGTATTGCTTAGTACTTATTATGTTTCAAAGATATTGCTTGATACTTTGAAGGTTTTATGTTTTGTTTCACAGTATTATGTGATACTTAGTATGTTTCAAAGGTATTGTTGGATACTTTAACAGCGACTGTTTTAATGCTGATGCTGGAGATGAGTGCAAACTTGTATTTAAACACTATGGATTCTACAATGGAAACAGTGGACTTGGACTGCCAATACTCTTAATATACTTGGTTGAATGGTTACTTCTTGCTCTCTTATTACACTTCTTCGAAGCCTCCTTTAGTCTGTACACCTCGCGCCTCTTACCAAGCAAGCAACCCACTTGTTACTATCATACTCGAAGCATAATTCGCCCCCTAGGTGTAAACATGTTAGATTTTTTTGACCTCAGTAGGTGGTTACAAATATTGTACCTGGACAAGGCTAGAAAGACCTATGAATGTCCACCAAGAAAGGCTAGCAGCAGGGAGTAGCAGAACCCAGGGCAGTCAGCTTTGCCAGCAAACACCGCTATACCCCTAATAAGGAGGAGTGGCAAGCAGGTCCCACAAGACGGGCTTGAATACCTCAGACAACAAAAGGAGCTAAGGGACACACCAGGGTCTAGCACTAACATGGCTACCAGGTAGCTTTTGAAAGACCAGGCTTCAAGAACCTTAGAAGAATTCAAAAAAGAACGAGTTAAGAACAGGAAACAGATATGGGGGAGCCCCCCCCCCACTAGCGAAAAGTCCCACAGAGATGGAAGAGAGTGACAGCAAAGAAAGGGAATCCAATATCTCTAGCTCATGAGGCCCACCACCTCCCCTGGCACCCCCAGTTGGCAGCGCTGATGACCAGTCAGGAAAGAAGCCTAAGATAAAGTTACTACTACCAGAGAAGTGCAGTGGAAAGGGAGACAACCTCAAACCTGCAGCATTGAAGCAATGGAGAACCTGGATATCCCAGTACCCACAGAAACAGCGAATGAAAACATCTGAGAAGGAAACAGGACTCTATGTTGTAGCGTTCTGCGAAGTAGCTGCCTTGCAGGCATACTACCAATACATAGATGAATACAACCATGGAGACAACATTAGTAGACAAACGGTATCAGAATATCTCCAGCAAACGGTTCTAGTCCAGCTTAAATTGGGAAGAACCATTCATAGCCTTTAACAATATTTAGCAAGTGTGGAATGGCAGAACAGAAAGGATCACACAGATCACCACAGAACTTTTGATATACTGAGGGCAAAATACCTGAATTCACAGTCAACAACTCTACATGGAAACAAAGATTTGATAATACTATATATGCTTGACTTAGATAATTGGATGAACTAATAGAACAAGAAGATGATGAGATAGATGACATCATTGCCAATGCAGAGTGGCAGAGTGCCATCCTGCATGAGACTGGTACTTATGGTAAGCTGAGTACAGCAAAGAAAGATAGAAAAACACAACAGTAGCAACACTAGCAGGAAAGAAAGATGAAACCAACTCAGAAGAGGATCCCCAGGACTAGCAAACAGAAATGAAAGGAGAATGGAGAATACTTTGAATGTGGAAAGAAGGGATATATAGCATGAGGCTGCTCTACCAAATGACAGATTTAGACAGAAATCTCAGCAAACCAGGTAGAGGTACAGGACTTTGAGGAAGTAGAAATCAACTTAGCCAATGTGAAGACTGAGGTTGAGTGCTACCGAACTCTCCCAGCCCCTACTCTACACCCCCACTATACTCTGGAAGAAACCATCGTGATTAATAATGCACACACCAGCATGTTATTTGACACAGGTGTAGTAGGCGCAGATATTATTCGCTACACCTTGGTCACAACCCAGGGCATTTCTACTCACCTGACAAAAACACTGGTCACTGTAAAGATGGCCACGAAAGAATCATGCTTAACATGTAATAAGACTTGCGAAGTAACCATCTAACTTGGACTAGCTAAGCTACCATACCAAAGGATGATGCTTGAGAATTTGGCGAAATATAATGCACTAATGGGGATGCCTTTCCTGATCCAGCTGTAATGACCCAGCATACATGAGCTATGGCAGCCGGAACCTACACCCATGCAGGTAGCCAGGAGTCAAACTGGTAGGAACCTGCAGGCAAGTAAGCACTTGACCTACAGTGTAATGTGTTCGGGCCAGGCCCTAGTCACGTAGCGGTACGATAGGAGCAGATGGCTTTGTGATCAACACAAAGCGAGCGCTGCTAGCTAAAGGAGGCTTCGAACGGGGTGTAATAGGAGATCAAAGAAGTAACCGTTCAACCAAGTATATTTAAGAATACTGTCTGTCGAAGTCTGCTGTTTCCATGGCGGGAATCAGCGGTCTTTAAATACAGCATATCGCTTATCTCCAGTATGAGCGATATTGCAAAACATTGTGTGTATCAACC
>PYWC01000011.1:2678819-2699997 GCA_003182015.1 Tuber magnatum | reverse complement strand
GCTGCTTGCTAAAGGAGGCTTCGAACGGGGTGTAATAGGAGATCAAAGAAGTAACCGTTCAACCAAGTATATTTAAGAATACTGTCTGTCGAAGTCTGCTGTTTCCATGGCGGGAATCAGCGGTCTTTAAATACAGCATATCGCTTATCTCCAGTATGAGCGATATTGCAAAACATTGTGTGTATCAACCTATAGCTTACTATACTATACTTTTATTAAATGATACTGTGAAACCAAACATAAAACAATGTGTGTATCAACCGATAGCACACAAAACAATACAAGTATCAACTGATACTGTGAAACCAAACATAAAACAATTTGTGTATCAACCGATAGCATACGAAACAATACCAGTATCAACCGATACTGTGAAACCAAACATAAAACAATGTGTGTATCAACCGATAGCACACGAAACAATACAAGTATTAACTCATACTGTGAAACCAAACATAAAACAATGTTAACCCGTACCGGTTACATACGGAGACCCGATGGCCGGGGCTCCAAGATGAACAGAAATGGCTGGCCAGGCACTCAGGTACTCAACCCCACCCAGGAGCAGTGTCCGTGTACTTAGAGACTTCTGAAGAGGTGGTTGCTCAACCAAACCGGATAGCTGGAGAAAGGTCTGAAGTGTCTATCTCCGGCAATAGAATAGACTGGGTAATAGGGCAAAGTTATCTTGTCCACCAGACAAGGTTACCCTACACTCAGGACTGGGTTGCCCTGCCATAGGGCTCTCGTTACCCTGCCTAAAGTCCTGAGTTACACTGCGCTTCAATATGATGTCCCTCAAGGGGTTTGGGAAAAATGACTGGAATGTTTGTCATGCAAGGCCACGCATAATACTGGAATCTGGGGTTCAGGGAGGCCCTATTGGATGGGCTACGCAGCTCCGAAGAAGCGGTAAATTGGAGACATTATTCCTATCATGCCCGTCCAGCCCCGGCTTGAGGCCCGGATGTCATGGGAAAACAGTTGTGTAGTTGTATGCAGTCTAGTAAAGAGGAATACCGGTAGACCTGCTTGCAACACCATATACGTCGCTGCCGTCTGGTCGACCATAAGCTGTTCCCAGGATATATGAGGGGTGTATAGGATGAAAGTTGGAGTGCCTCCTCCAAGCTGTTTGGAGTAAAGCAGACCGAAACTGGGGGAGTTGACCAGGGTTACCTGTTGGGGTCCCAACAGTAGTCCTGGGTGGTGCCAGGGCAGCTGGGAGAGTTTTACACCTACCAACCCCAAAAGTGTCCTGAAGGCCATAGACTTTATAAGGGAAGTGCAAAGACACTAGAAGCATTATTCCTACTACAGGTAAGGGGGATGTGAGGTAGTGGTCATGGGTAGTGCTCATTAGATCACTTCTGGACCACTATGTCCTGTGGAAGACATTGGAAGCTCGAGAATCGTCAATGGTGAGTAGATAAACTGCTCGCGGTAGCTTCTGGAGTCATGTAGAGATCAATGCATATAGGAAGGGTGTCATAAATAGTCCAGTTCATCAGGTGTCTTGACAGTTAGCCACTAGCAAGGCACTGGTACAAAGAAGTTTTCACTGGGGCGGGCAAAATGGAAATGCGCCGCAGAAATGATAACTGCATAAGGTGAACACCAACTGGAGTGTGTTGATACATGCATGCCCGAAAGGTGTGCTAGGAGATCTGTCAGATCACACTTAGCGGAGAAGGGTGTGCTCAAATAGTTGGTGTAAACTAATAAATGAGTTTCTGGTAGAAGAGAAAACTACTTGAATACCAATGCGAGAACTCTCCTAATCCAGCAATCAATCCTCTCGAGTTCTTAATTAAGTGAAGTGTCAGGCTTAACAGTATTAAGTTTTACTGTTTACTTTGCTCTTACATCTGTGTAAACTTTTGGTGATAAGTTTGAAGTTGTTCGGTGTGGTTGCAACCTTGGTATCCACCTTCCTAGAGGTGCCCCCTTTATACCAATACAGGGCTACTATCTGATACGGTAAAGCAGGGATTGAACTTCCTGAGAAAAAGGTCCGAGTAATGTACAAACCAACCTGAGCGGAGTTTAGAGTAATAATTTGCAAAACTAAATTGGAAGAAATCCTAACTGAGTTTGCAGATATATTCCCTGCCTGGCTTCTGGAGGGTTTGCCACCTCTTTGAAAAGTAAATGACCACATTCATCTGCAGGATACAACAGATTTGGTAAACCAACCAACATACAATATATCTGAGGCATGCAAAGGAAAACTATGTGACTACACAAACAAGACATTAAAGACTGGAGTTATCCAGTGCACTATGTCCCCAGAGGTAGCGCTCATATTCATTCAGCTGGAATCCGATGGGAGGATCAGACCACCAGTAGACTTGAAACTACAAAATGATAAAGCATTATTCCTAGCTTGCTGATCCCAAACCAGACACAGATTCTAAATGCTGTGAGAAGAGCAAGATTCTGTAGCAAGATGGATCTTAGTGATCCCAACTTCTACGCCTAAGTCCAATTGGGAAGTGAGAAGTTCAATACCCTCGAAACCCCTTTTGACTGATTTGCGAGCAAGGTCATGCCGCAAGATGATATGAATGCACCCTCTATCTTCCTCCAAATCAGAGAGGACTTGTGGAGTTACTTTTTCTACCACTTTGTGTGGGTGTATATTGAAAATATCTTTATTTATTCTAATACAAGAACTAAGCATATACAATATATCAGAAGTGTGTGTGAGTGATTGCAGCAGGCAAGGTTTTCTGCCTGCAAAAAGAAGCTAACACTATTTG
The DNA here is from genome assembly GCA_003182015.1 of Tuber magnatum. Lineage (NCBI taxonomy): Eukaryota > Fungi > Ascomycota > Pezizomycetes > Pezizales > Tuberaceae > Tuber > Tuber magnatum. Next base: position 2,697,235 of record PYWC01000011.1, on the reverse strand, counting down.
CAAAATCACTGAAAGTACTGGGACATATTATAGACAATGAAGGGATTCACGTCTCACCTGGGAAAACTAGCTTTGATTGGGGAATGGGCTACACTAGGAAACCAGAAGGAACTGCAGTGATTTTTGGTTCTGGTTAATTGTATCGCGCAATTCCTACCATACCATGCTACTGTCATGGCACCTCTTACAGATTGGACAGGGAAAGTGGAATATGTCTGGACAGACACACACAATAAAGTATTATCCAATACCAAAGAACTGACGAAACCAGCAGAGGTGATCAGACCAATAAATTATAACTCAGGAGAACCCATATGGCTGATAACCGATGCCTTAGACATTACAGTTGGAGCATGGGTTGGCCAGTAGCCAACACGTGAAACAGCCTACCCTGCAGCCCTCCGGAGCCAAAAGTTCACAAATTCACAGATAAACTGCGGCACTACAGACAAGGAAGTACTGGTGGTAATCGATGTACTCTAAGCATTCAACTACATACTTATGGGTTCCAAATTTACTATTATCACAGACCATCAACCCCTGATAAATCTGAAGACTGACCAAATCCCTGGCCAAAGAAGGACCCACTGGACAAGCCAGCTAAGCAATATGGTGTAAAAGTAGTGTACAGGCTAGGATGAACCTAGTATTTAGCAGATGCACTCTCCTGTATCTATAATGACTCTGATATCTGGACTTCACCTCTCATCCTCGATCACACTCTTGAGGACAATGATATTTCTGACTCTATCTCCTATGAAAGCCCTTCTCTAGTCCTAGCCTCAATAGCTCAGGAAACCTGCCCTACCTCTCCAGCATACTCCATGGAGTTCTGGGAATTGCACGATAGCCCCCACCCTAAGATAGGGGAAGATGAACTGCCATCTAGGGACAGTACTAGCTATGGCTCTGAATAGGACAAACCAATGTCCTAGACAGTGATAGCACTATCTGATGTATTGACACAACCACCAGTAACCCTCCTAAGTCCTCAGCTATGACAACATCTTGCTATCCTAGCAAGAGAAACCCGTAGGGTGACCCCCCTATCCAGCCCACTGGGACTACCTATAGCAGAACCCGTAGATCGAGGCTCACCTAATATCTACAACAATGAAGCAATTATTATAGTTATACCCTCTCCAATGGATGTATACTGCTGCATCCTCTATAATATCCTGGAATAGGAAGAACGCACAGGACAGACTACGACCAGAGCACAATACATTGAAAATGAACAGGACATTATTGATACACCTTGCAAGATGCGAAGTGTTTTCAGAAAACAGATGGTATTATATACGGATACAAACTTGTCTACTCCTGAGTTATGAGGTGTACTGGCCAAGAGGACCTGAAAGGAGTCTACATAGCAGACAGAATGGTATACATGAGAACCCCTTATAGTGAACACTGTCTCTTTATTCCCAAAGAGCAGGTGTTCAGTAGGAAAACTCTATGAGAATATATCATGTATGAGATACATAACAAAGAATACCACAGTGTAGAATGAAACATCTGATAAGCCACCAAATATATCTACTGGCCAGAGATGACGAAGGACTTCCACCATTATGTGAAGCAATGTAACACCTGCCAGATGAACAAGGAACCAACCCACAGACCGGAAGAGAGGACCCAGACTCTTGACCTTGCCTCTGAGGTGTTTCAATTGATCGCTATTTATTTCGCAAGACCTTTCAACCAGTCAAGTAGATTTGAACTTGTTCTGGTAGAAGTGGATTGATCAAGCAGGGTTATGTGGCTTGTATCTACAAACACTACCATTACCGCAGAAGAAACAAGGAAACTTCTGGAATGAGACATCTTTACCTCTCATGGCCACTCCCTATCAATAATCAGTGATCCTGGCGCTCATTTTGAATCTGGCTGGTGGAAGCAGATGTGCAAATCCCTTGGAATCAAACACATCAAAGCGGTATCTGGCCACCATAAAACTAATGGAGAGGTTGAATAAAAGATCCGCAATTTCAAAATGAGTCTCAGAAACATGGTCAACAGACTGCAGACAAAATAGGAACCCCTCCTTACTACCCTCACTGCATACATAAATGCAGGCTTCTCTGAAACCCACAACATGTCACCACACAAGGCAACATATAGGCGAAACTACCCCCTACCACCAATAACCCTCTTTAAGTGCTCCGCAGTCACAGCCTTGGATGACTACCTGGATGGGGACCAGAGTGATTGGAACTTAGCTTTCCAAGCAGTAAAGCAAGTACAACACCAAAGCGCAACCACAGCAGCACGATGCAGAAGTCCACACAAACCTATAGCAGTTCAAGAATTGGTCCTAGTGCATAGAGCATAGTGTGCCTCTATACCTGGGAGGGGTAAGAGGCTACGACCTCACTAGCGAAGACTGTTGAGAGTCCTAGAATTGGACGAATTTACAGGCAACTATATAGTGAAGATTGATGGCAAAACCAATGGGAAGGATACGGGAGTCTTCCACCCTACCTCAATAAAACATTAGCACCTGAACAATGATGTCGTGATCTGGCTAGAGGACTGCTAGCCAGGTGACGGCGGCAAGGAACAGGTTTCGTGCATGACGGCATTTAGACATCATGCAGTTAAGTTATTCTTTTACACACATGACCTTGTTAGCATGTCATGGGGCTGGTTTATGTTTAAATTGGTTTTGCGCACATGACCTCATTAGCAGGACATGGGGCTGGTTATGTTTGATTGCATTTCGCACATGACGTACGATTGACATCATGGGAAGAGTCTAGGCTGGCCGGTAAGGCTTGCCGGCAAGGCAGACTTGCTTATGTTTCGCGCGTGACCTCATTAGTATGTTATGTGGTTTGTTTGTATGCTTGATTTATATTGCATTTGATTTATGTTTTTGCACATGACGTCATTTAAGAGGTCATGGGATGTTTTATGTTTGCGCACATGACTCGTTAAGTCAGGTGATGAATTTCACACCTGACCTCACTTGAGGATCAGGGCTGGGTTAGGGTTGCAGGACGAGGCCTATATAAAGGCCAGGTTTTCACAGATAGATTAGCTCTTCATGCAACCATCTACTATTATTTCCTATCTGCTACTTTACAATCTATACAAACACAAATACCTTATGCTCCAAACCTATCTGGTAGACGGAGCAACCATAGAGTCAAGAACCTATCCACTACGTGAATCAGGTTAACGGAATAAAGACCGATGCTCGCGGTGCTGGTAAGAAACCGTTTCTTACGTGAGAATACTAAGATAGGGCCTGGAGACTTGAGGAGCTCTAGGACACAGCACAGCGCAGTTCGGAAGTTTAACGAAGGTCCTGACCTGCCGCGAGTAATACAGGTAGTGGGAAACCATAATATTTGATTGCGTCTCCTCCGACACCTAACGACAGCAAGACCTCAACTCCAAGAAACTCAGAGTTCCTCTATGATACCGCAGGAGATCTTGACCTCACGGATGACCCTCTCGACCTAGGACAAGTACCGTATGCCTTGGGTGAAACAGTGGGTCAACCCTCATGTGCAGCAAGTCCGGTTACACCGGAACAGACCTCACCCCGATGTAGTTCCCATGAAGAAACGCCATGACCGAGAATGATGTCCGTACTAGCAACACTGGCACCACCAATAGGCCCTACAACACAAGTCCTGATGATGACGGAGGACCGAATGACGAGATTCCTGGGAGCAATTAACACTCACCCAGAATCGAGGCCAAAAGCAAAAGAACCGGACCTCTCCGAGAGAGACCACAAGAAGTTAAGACAGTTCCTAAGTCACTTGGAACAATACTTCAAGATCAAGAGGTATGGAGTCGGAAAAGACACGATCAAGGTAGACTACCCGGAATCTCTCTTGCAAGAAGTAGTGGGCCAATGGATAATGCCGTATGTGGAAGCAAAGCGAGACCGGGTGTGGGCCTCGTGGGAGCAGTTCAAGGAAACCCTCCACACCCAGTTTGGAGGCAGAAACGCCAAGCAGACGGCCAGGCTCAAGCTGGAAAAAATGAGGCAAGGAAAGGATAACTGTTCCGACTACTAGTACAAGTTCCGCATGATACCGGTCGTAGTGGAATACGACGACGACACGGAGTACTGCCACCTGCTGGGTGGCACCAACGAAAGACTGCAGGAAGCCTGGATAAGCATGGACCAGACTGATCCAGCGGCCGCTGGCTTCGCGGTATGGGCGGTCAACAAAGAGAACAAGATCAACCTGGTCCGGCATACTCAGAACAGGATGAAGGGGAAAGTGCATACAACCCCACCGCGCAACAACAACAACAACAGTACCTATTGACGGAACAACATGCCATGACCGGCACCAGCCGGGGACCCCATGGACCTGGACGTAGCAGGGAGATAAAATCCACAGTTTCAAAGACTGTCCGATCAGGAGTACTAGAAGAGAAAAAAGGAAAACGCGTGCCTTCAATGCGGACAAAAGGGGCACTTCATCAAAGATTGCCGACGCAAGGAAACATAGCTCCAAGAAAGGGAAGCAATGCAGAGGATGGAAGAGCAGGAGACTTTAAACAAATAAAGTCCCCAGCAAAGAGTGGTCTGCAGGACAAGGAATAAGGGAAACCCACCGGCATCATACATATATCAACCATGAAAAACAAGGCACCGACAGCAACAAAAAAGGGCAACAAGAGAACGATCAACAGCAGGAACGGTTACGACAACAACAGTGACCATCTTATGATTAAGATGAAACTATGCACAACAAACAAGAACACAGAAACAAAGGTGATGCTCGATTCGGGAGCAACTGAGGATTTCACCGACAGAGATTTCTGTGAAACCCACGAATTACCCCTATAAAAAATAAAGAAACCAAGAGACATATATGTTATCAACGTGGAAAAAAGCAAAGCAGGACCAAGCACTCATACGCCGCAACCCGTAATAGAGATAGGGTCATGTCACGAAGCCATGACATTGCAAGTAGCGCACTTGGAGAAACACAGTGCAATACTAGGAACTCCCTGGCTAAAATGACACAATCCGAACATCGAATGAGAAAAAGGCCAAATCAACTTCAACAGCGAACTATGCACACAGTTGTGCCTGGAAACTTCCCCAACGATTGAAATGATCCCCAAAGTACAAGCAATAAGAGAAAACCTGAGGACACAAATCCTCCATATGGACACCAAGGACGAAGGAACCATACCTGAAGACGAAGGCATACAGGTACAAGTATTACACCCAGATGCCAGAAAGGCAACACATGGATCCAAGAAAGCAGTAGTTCATGACCTGTACAGCACAGAAGACACGATAGTCCCCACAAGAGGACAAAAGATGATACCAACTGGAATTGCAGTAGAACTACCTGATAGCATCTATGCAAGAATCGCTCCATGCAGTGGTATGGCCACCCAACATGGGATTACCACAGACACTGGAGTGATCGATGCAGACTGTAGGGGTGAGGTGCAAGTGCTACTAAAAAACCTGAAAGATGCGGACTATACAATCCAAAAAGGGGATCGCATAGCCCAGATGATTATCGTGAATATCGATATCAGGGAGCTGCACAAAGTCTGACACCTGGACAACAGCAAAAGAGGTGAGGAATGATTCGGCAGCACTGGACGAGGAACCGCCAAGGACAACACCCCCACCAAAATGACGGAAGAGAAACTCCTGAGCATATCTTTCATATCGGCAAAGGCCTGCAGTCAACTCTACCAGAGATGGGAACAAACAGGGATCCTCAAATGGGACGAAGAAGAAGACAGACCGATAATCACAAAAGCGTCAATGATCAGCACGCGACTAGCTGTAAGAGAAGAAGCCAAGAAGAAGAAAAAAACTCTGTGGCAACTGGTCCCAAAAGGATACCGCGACTACCTCAACATATTCGAAGAAAATGAAAGGCCCGATCTTCCCACACATAAGAGCAAAGATCACCAGGTCAAGCTAGAGGAAGGAAAGGCAGCCCCCTTCATGAAACTCTACCCATTAAGGGAAGAGGAATTGAAGGCGCTGTGAGAATACCTGCAACAGAACCTGGCCAGACAATGGATCAGACCATTGTCCTCCTTAGCAGGGGTACCCATCCTATTCGTCAAGAAGAATGATGGGAAACTGAGACTTTACGTGAATTTCTGGGAACTGAATGCGGTATCACAAAAAGATGGATACCCCCTACCATTGATCGATGAAGTATTGGACTGGCTAGGATGTGCCAAACACTATACGAAGTTGGATATCAAGGACGCATATCACAGCATAAGGATAGCCGAAAGAGAGGAGTGGAAGACGGCTTCCAGGACAAGATACGGACTATTCAAAGATTTAGTCATGCCCTTTAGATTATCCAATGCACCAGCCACATTCCAATGCTGGACCAACTCCAAGTTGAGCCAATACTGGGACATATGTTGTATCATCTACCTAGACAATATCCTCATCTATTCAGACAACATGGAGCAACACCACCAAGACATACGGAATTTCATGCAGGCATTGAGAAAAACCAAGGTCAAACTAAAGCCTTCGAAATACGACTTCCATACGAACGAAGTTGAATACCTAGGATTTATCGTCAATCCTAAAAGAGTACGAGCCGATCCAGTCAAAATAGCTGCTATTAACAACTGGAAAGCACCCAAGAGCGTGAAAGGGGTGCAAAGCTTTGTGGGCTTTTGCAACTTTTACCAAAGATTCATCGAAAGGTTTAGCAGCATGGCTAAACCCCTCTACAATGCAAAGAGAGAGGGGATCAAATAGGAATGGAGCACGAGAGAATAAAGAGCATTGAACGATATAAGAAAGTGACTTACCACGACGACGGTATTATCACACTTTGACCCCACGTTACCTATCATGATCAAGACAGATGCATTCAACTACGTATGCTCCGGTGTTCTCTCCCAGCAGGGTGTGGACGGATTATGGAGACCGGTTGCATTTCGATCAAAAATACTATCAAAGGCAGAGCAAAACTATGACATTCACGACAAGGAACTGTTAGCCATTGTTCAAGCAATTAAAGACTGTAAGAAGTACATGCTAGGAAGTCAGCATATCATCCGGATCATCACAGACCACAAGAACCTACTAGCGTTTACTACCACCAAGGAACTCAATGGACAACAGAACAGATGGAGCGAGATATTAAGCCAATACCATCTCCAAATCGAATACTGACCAGGAAAAGAAAGAGGAAAGCCAGACGCCTTGAGTCAACGGACAGAGGATTTCCCAGACAAGGAAGAAACATGGTTGCAATGACAACGAATACTTCTCCCATGGGAAAAGTATTTCACATGAGAAGAAGATGAAGACAGCAGATACGAATTACTAAACGAAACAACCACAGCCACTAGCAACAAGGAACACGTGACGCATATGAAAAGAAGTATGGCAGGCGAGCGGGAAATCAACTAGATAAAGAAGGCCCTGAAGCGAGGCCTAAAACAAATGAAAGGTGTAGCCCTCGGGTTATATTGGGAAGAAGATGGATACCTATGATATGACGACAAAATAAGGCTCTCAGACTAAGAAGCCTTACGAACGAACGCAATATTAGAACAATATCTGGGCTCCTACGTCAACTACCAACAGAACGATTGGACAGAGTTCCTATCCACGGCAGAATTTGCGTACAACAACGGGCGACAAGAGACAATAAAGACCACATCCTTCTTTGCGAACTACAGATACGACGCCTCATTCGACCCAGCACAATACCAAGTGCTGGGAAAAATAACACAGGCTGAAGACATGATAAGGGTACAGGACATATTACAAGGTGAAATGACTCTAGCGCAAATGAGTCAAAAGGAAAAAAGCAATAAGTACCAGAAACCGGACCCGAACCTTATGGTCGACGATAAGGAGTGGCTGAGAACATGCAATATCCTGACCACGCGACCATCGAAGAAGCTGGAGTGCAAGAATCTTGCACCATTCAAGATAATCGAACAGGTTGGAATGCAAGTATATAAACTCGCCCTCCCCGCCTCGATGAAACAGACCCATCCAACATACCACACTAGCCTCCTCAAATCCTACTAAGAAAACTGTTTCCCCGCAAAGAAAAAACATCCCCCTCTGCCTATTCGCATAGACGGAGAAGACGAATACGAACTGGAAGAAATAATCGATTCTCGCTTGCACTATGGTAAACTACAATACTGTGGTAAGTGGACCAGTTATTTCCCTGAACACTATCAAGAGTGGTATCCAGCAACAAACTTTACCAATGCTGAGGATGTTGTCCTCCACTTCCACCAACGCTACTCGCGTAAACCAGCAACCAACCGCCTGCACCAAGGAGGAAGAACACAATTGGGTGGAGGTTGAAGACCATGAGGAATTCGAACGAAATGTCCTACAAGCACAGAAAGAGGTGGCAGAAGGAGAGATCGAGAGGAAGGAGCACGGAAAAAAGGGGTGGACAGCATGGACCAACGATGAGTGCACGGTATACCACGACACGAAGGAACAACAGCAGTGGTGGCCAACAGAGACCACCAAAATGAGAGACTCGGACGAAGATCAGGAATGGACGAACTCCTGGTAGCAACAAACCTGGGAGGGAGAGGCTCCAGCGACCCCAGGGGAGTCAAGACACCACAGAATCGATTGGCAGAACTACATGCGCAAATTCTGCCCCTACCATAGGCAAAAAGAGCAGAAGGCACAAGGACAGACTCCGAGGATAGAGCCGAGAAGAAGGAGGGAGCACAAAGTTTCTTGTGCCTCCAAGGACGTCATGAGAGACACCATCCGCACCCGGGATGAAAAGATAACTCAGCAGGAAGACATGATAAACGAGCAGCAAGAAACGATCGAACAACTGTGACGGACTGTCGCGGAACTATGCGAAGTAAAGAGGATGGTACGAGTACAAGGAGAGAGACAGGACTGCAAAAGACTAATCCGTTGGGAGGTGGAAGACGGGCTCCGCGAGGAATATAATCTGGCAAAGTACCACGAGCTGCGAACACGCAAGTACACGGCATCAATCGAGGAGAGAAGAAAGAGAAGGAGATAGACGTATCCTCAGGGACTGAGGATAAGGGAGAGGGGGGCTAATGTCATGATCTGGCTAGAGGAGCGCTAGCCAGGTGACAGCGGCAAGGAACAGGTTTCGTGCATGATGCTATTTAGACGTCATGCAGTTAAGTTATTCTTTTACATACATGATCTTGTTAGCAGGTCATGGGGCTTGTTTATATTTGAATTGGTTTTGCGCACATGACCTCGTTAGCAGGTCATGGGGCTGGTTATGTTTGATTGCATTTCGCACATGACGTACGATTGATATCAGGGGGAGAGTCTAGGCTGGCCGGTAAGGCTTACCGGCAAGGCAGACTTGTTTATGTTTCACGCGTCACCTCATTAGTAGGTCATGTGGTTTGTTTATGCATTTGATTTATATTGCGTTTAATTTATGTTTTTACACATGACGTAGTTTAAAAGGTCATGGGGTGTTTTATGTTTGTGCACATGACTCGTTGAGTCAGATGATGGATTTCGCACCTGACCTCGCTTGAGAACCAGGGCTGGGTTAGGGTTGTGGGAAGAGGCCTATATGAAGGCTGGGTTTTCATACATGGATTAGCTCTTCACGCAACTATCTACCATTATACCCTATCTACTAGTTTACGATCTTTACAAATACAAATACCTTACGCTCCAAACCTATGTGTGTAACGACCTAGCATACATCAGCTATGGCAGACACAACCTATACCCATACAGGAAGCCAGGAGGTGAACTGGTAGGAACTGGCAGGCAAGTAAGTACTTGACCTACGGAGACCCAATGGCCCGGGCTCTGAGAATAAACAGAATTCGCTGGTCAGGGACTTAGGTACCTGGATACACCCGGGAGCGGTGTCAGCGTACTGAGGGACGTCTGAAAGGGGTAGTTGCTCAGCTAGGTCGGGTAACTGGAGAAAGGTGAGAAGCGTCTATCTCCGGCAACAGGATAGACAGGGTAACAGAGAAAAGTTATCTTGTCCACCGGACAGGTTACCCTGCTCTCAGGATCAGGTTACCCTGCCTTGGGGCTTGGGTTACCCTGCCCAAGGGCCTGAGTTACCCTACCTTTCAATACGAAGTGCCACGGGGAGTTTGGGAAAAATGACGGGAATGTTTGTCACGCGAGGCCATGCATGATACTGGAATCTGGCGGTCCGGGGGATGCTATTGGGCGAGCTACATAGCTTCGATGAAGCTGTAAATTGAAGACATTATTCCTATCATACCCTTCCGGCCCCGTCTTGAGGCCCAGACGTCATGGGCAAACGGTTGTGTAGTTGTGTGCATTCTAGCAAAGAGGAATCTTTGCAGACATGCTGGCAACACCGTATACATCACTGCTGTCCGGTCGACCGTAAGCTGTTCGCAGGATATAGAAGGGGGCATAGAGTGGAAGGTGTAGTACCTCCTCCAAGTTGTTCAGAGTAAAACGCAGCATAACTGGCGGAGTTAACGGGTGTTAACCGTGGGGGTCCAGAAGGTAGTCCCGGGTGGTGCCAGGGCGACTGGGAGAGTTTTACACCTACCAAGCCCAAACGTGCTCCCAATGCTAGAGACTCTGAAAGGGAAGTACAGAGACACTAAAAGCATGATTCCCACCACAGGTAAGGTATATCCGAGGTAGTGGTCATGGGTAGTGCCCATTGGATCGCTCCCGGACTACCATGCCCTGTGGAAGACACCGGAAGCCCGAGACCCGTAAATAGTAAATAGATAAACTGCTCACAGTAGCCTCCCGAGTCAAGTGGAGATCAATGCATATGGGAAGGGTGTCATAGATAGTCTAGTCCCTGAGGTGCCTTGACGGTTGGCCCCTGGCAAGACATCGATGCGCAGAAGTTTTCACCCCAGCAGGCAAAATGGAAATGCACCGCAGAAACGATAACCGCATAAGGTGAACGCCGACCAGAGTGTGTTGACACCTGCATGCCCGAAGGGTGTGCCAGGAGATGTGTCAGACTACACTTAGCGGAGAAGGGTGTACTCGAATGGTTGCAGTAAACTGATGGGAAAGTTTCTGGCATAAGATAAAACTACCTGAAAGTCTATGCGAGAACTCTCCTACTCCAACAATCAATCCTCTCGAGACCTTAATTGAGTGAAGCGTCAGGCTTAACGCTATTAAGTTTTACCATTTACTTTACTCTTACATCTGTGTGAACTTTTGGCGATAAGTTTAAAGTTATTCAGTGCTGTCGCAACCTTGGGATCCATCTTCCTAGGGGTGCCCCCCTTACAATCTGCTAGACGGATCAACCATAGAGTCAAGAACCTATCCGCTATGCGGATCGGGTTAAAGGAATAAAGACCGCTACTCTCGGTGCTGGTTGGAAACTGATTCTTACGTGAGAATACTAAGATGGAGCCTAGAGACTCCATGAGCTCGAGGACACAGGACAGCGCAGTTCGGAAGTTTAACGAAGGTCTCTACCTGTAGCGAGTAACACGAGTAGTAGTAAACCATAACAAATGACCACAGATTCCTGGGACGAGCCCATACTCGCCCTACCCCAATCCTGATAAAGGAGAACTGAAAGTGGGAAGTTGAGGAAACCTGAGATGACAGGAAATGATACAATGATAACGAATTCCTAGTGAAATAGAAAGGTTATCTACCAAGGGAAGACACCTGAGCATCCCTAGGAGGCCTTGAGCATAGTATGCACCTGGTAAAGGACTGGTAGGAATGCAACAAAGAAGGAATGCTGCCAAATATACCATGGATCTCGATAGGAATCGCTAGATCATCCACAAAATGCTGGTCACCAGAACTACCCCATACCCCTACTAGGGAGAAGAAGTTAATAAAAGACCAGTGAAGGAAGGCTTCTGGGCAGCTTACTTTGGTAGTGAATTGGAATTGACCAGTGGGGAGGATGAAGCGAGAGAGGGTGTAGCACACAACTAGTACTAGAGCCTACCCTCTCGTCATCCCAAACCATAATGATGTCAAACTATGTGAAACTTACTATGGTATAGTGCTGTCAACTTGTAGGAGTGTTAGTGAACCATGGTATTATCCCACATACGGAATATTTCTCTGAAATCTAGGTTTCTTATTGCCAAAAATATGGAATGGTCCAAGGTGTTTACGAGGACAATGTCAGAGTACAAGACTACGGTGACATGCCCTCGTATGAAAGTGGTTTCCTCGTTAAAGATGCATTTTGCGCTTCTTGTTTATTAACTAATTACATGTTGGGCGAGGATTTCCTTGAGGAGGAAGGTTATAGTTAGGAGGATTTCTGGGAGAATTTTGATTTTCAGGATTATTAGTTTTGTTTGGGTTAAACGGTAGTTTTGTTTGAGGAAATGTAACTGGTACAGGTACTAGGTGATAGTTTATGTTTTGTTGTATAGTATCGTTTGATACTTATTATATTTCAAAGGTATTGCTTGATACTTTGAATGTCTTATGCTTTGTTTTATAGTATCATTTGATACTTGTTATATTTTGAAGGTATCACTTGATACTTTGAATATTTTATGTTTTGTTTTGTAGTATCATTTGATGCTCACTAAGTTCCAAAGGCATCATTAGATACTTTGAAAGGGACTTTGTTATCACGCATACTAGAGATGAGTAAGAACTTGTATTTAAATACTGCTAATTCTACAATGGAAACAGCAGACTTCGACTAACAGTATTTTTAATATACTTGGTTAAACGGTTACTTCTTGATCTCATGTTACACCCCTTCGAAGCCTCCTATAGTCTACATAGCTCTTGCCCCTTGCCAAGTACTCAGGCCACCTGTTACCATTGTACCCAAAGCATGATTAGTACCCGAGGTATGAACACATTTTATGCAAACTCTTCTGATATTTTGTATGTGCTCAGTATTTGTATCAGAATAAATAAGGATATCATCAATATATACCAATACAAAGTCATGTAAAAAGTAGCTGAGTAAGTCCTCCATGATGTGCATAAAGATAGAGGATGTATTCATGTCACCTTGTAGCATGACCTTGCTCGCAAATCTGCCAAAAGGGGTTTTGAAGGTATTGAACTTCTCACTTTCTGGCTCAACTTGGCTCTGGAAGTAGGCATCTCTAAGGTCTATCTTGCATCAGAATCTTGCCCTTCCCTACTGCATTTAGGATCCGTGTCTGATTTGGGATAGACAAGCTGTTCATAACTGTGTTGTCATATCATAGTTCTAAGTCCACTAGTCGTCTGATCCTCTCATTGCAATTTGGCTGAATAAACTTGGGGCGCTGTCCCTGGGCACTCAGTTCGGTGAATAACTCCAGTGCTTAACTTTCCATTTATCCAGTTGCATGGTTTTCCTTTGTATGCTTCAGTATAGTGTATATTGGTTGGTTTCACAAATCTGTTGTATCCATCAGGCAAATGTGGTGGTTGATTTTTTCTAAGAGGTGACCAAGCCTCCTGAATCCTCTTGAGGAATACATCTCCAAACTTGGTTGGGATTTCCTCATCTTTGGTTTCACAAATTGCCGCTCTGAACTCCGCCCTTCTTGGTTTGCCCAGCACTGTGACCTTTTGTACAGGGAGTTCAATCACCGCTTCAGCATACTGGATAATAGCCCTCTGCTGGGTTAGGAGAGGCATCCCTATTAGCACATCACATTTTACCAAATTCCCAACCATCATCCTTTGGTTTGGTAGCCTAGCCAATCTGAGCTGGATAGTTACTTCACACATCTTATAGCTCGTCGATCGTGATCACTTCATGGCCATGTTCATAGTAACCAGTGCTTTCATCAGCTGAGTGGAGATACCCTGGATTGTAACAAAGGTGTTGCTAATAATGTCTGCACCCACTGCACCTGTGTCAAATAATACTCTGGCATGGGCACCATTAATCAAGATGGTTCCTTCCAGAGCATGGTGGAGATGTAGAGTATGGGCTGGGAGAGTTCAGTAGCACTCAATCTCGGTTTCCGTATTGGCTAAGTTGATTTCTACCTCCCCAAACTCCAGCATCTCTACCTGGTTTGCTGAAGTTTCCGTCTTAATTTGTCACTTGGTGAGGCAGTCTTGTGCCATGTGTCCCTTCTTTCCACATTCAATGCATTCTCTATTCTTCTCCCACTTTTGTTTGGTAGTCCTAGGGATCCTCTTCTGGGTTGGTTTCATCTTTTTTTCCTGTTGGTGTTGCTTCCCTTGTAGCTTTTAGTCTCACTTTGCTGCACTTGCCTTGCTATTAGCACCGGTCTCATTCAGGATAGTATCCTGCTATTCTGCATTCATGATGATGTCATCAATCCCACCTTCTTCTCATTCCATTAGTTCTCCCACTTATCTTAGTTGGATATCCATGGTGTCAAAGAATCTTCCTTCTAGCATATAGTTGTTGACTATGAATTCAGGCATTTGTACTCGGTATATCAGGAGTCCTGTAGCTACCTTTGTGATCCTTTCTGTTGAGCCATTTTGTACTTGCTGAATATTCTTGGAGGTTTTAAATAGTTCTTCCCAATTTCAGCTTGACCAGAACCGTTTCTAGAGAGATTCCAGTACTGTTTGTCCACTAATGTAGTCTCTATCATCGTATTCGTCTATACATTGCTGGTATGCCTCTCAGGTAACTCCTTCACAGAAAGCTCCAACATAATATCCTGTTCCCTTCTCCAATGTCTTGATTCCTTTCGTGAGCAGGTACTAGCATACTGAGGTTCCCCATCACTTGAATGCTTCATGTTTGAGGTCGTCTCCCTTTCTGCTGCACTTCTCTGGTAGTGGTAACTTTGTCTTAGGTATCTTTTCTGGCTGGTCATCAGCGCTGCCAGTTGGGGGTACTGGCAGAGATAGTAGACCTCCTGACCAGGATATATCAGATGGGCTTTCTTCGCTATCACTATGTTCTGTCTCAGAGGGATGCTTCACCAGTAGTGGGGGGTTCTCAGGTATCTGTTTTGTGTCCTTGACGCGTTCTTCTTTAGATTCTTCTAAGGTTCTTAAAGCTAGATCTTTCGCAAGCTGCCTCACAACTTCCTCCATGCTGGACTCTGCTGTATCTCTTGGCTACTTTGCTTGTCTGGAGCATTCTAGCCCTTCTGATAGAACCAGCTTCCCACTCCTTGTCCTGAGAAGTTTAATAGTATTTGCTAATGAAGCTATTTGTCCTGAGTTCTGCCGCATCCTGCTCCTAGCATTTCTTGTAGACAGCTGTAGGTTGATCAGGCCTGGTCCAGGTACAATATTTGTAACCCCTTGCTGAGGTTAAAAAAATATAACATGTTCACATATAGAGTACTAATCACGCTTCGTATACGATAGTAACAGGTGGCCTGCTTGATAGGCAAGAGGCAAGAGCTATGTAGACTAAAGGAGGCATTGACAGGGTGTAATAAGAGATCATGCAGTAACTGTTCAACCAGGTATATTAAGAATACTGTCCGTCAAAATCTACTGTTTCCATCATGGAATCAGCAGTGTTTAAATACAAATTCTCACTCATCTTGAGCATCAGCGATAATATAGTCCCTTTTAAAGTATTCAACAATAGTTTTAAAACATAGCCAGCATCAAATGATACTGCAAAACAAATTATAAAATCTTCAAAGTATCAAGTGATACCTTTGAAACATAATAAGTATTCAATAATACTATAAAACAAAACATAAAACATTCAAAGTATTAAGCAATATCTTTGAAAAATAACAAGTACTAAACGATACTATAAAACAAAACATAAAACATTCAAAGTATCAACCGATATATTTGAAACATAACAAGTATCAAACGAGACTATAAAACAAAACATAGAACATTCAAAGTATCAAGCGGTACCTTTGACATGTAACAAGTATGAAACGATACTATAAAACAAAACATACAACATAACCTAGTATCCGTACCGGTTACACTGTCCACGATATATAAATTACATTTGAGTCCAGAATTGAGTACAACTTTAGAGAAATAAGAGTATCATAATCACAATTATAAGATGATATTGTAATGTGGTTACCCCTAAAAAGATATATCCCAAGATTGTGATCACACCAAACAACTTCAAACTTCTTGCCAAAAGTTCACACAAATGTAAAAGCAAAGCAAAGGGTAAAACTTAATATCCTTAAGCCAGACACTATACTCAATTAAGGTCTTGAGAGTATTGATTGTTGGAGTGGGAAAGTTCTCATATAGATTTTCAAGTAGTTTTATCTTATACCAGAAACTCCCCTATCAGGTTACTGCAACTATGTGAGCACACCCTTCTCCACTAAAAATGGTCTGACACATCTCCTTGTACCCCTTTCAGGCATGCATGTGTTGATGCACTCTAGTCAGTATTCACCTCCTACAGTTATCGTTTCTACAGTGCATCTCCATTTTACCCACTAGAGTAAAAACCTCTTCACATCGGTGCCTTCCTAGTGGCTAACAGTCAAGACACCTGATGAACTAGACTATCTATTACACCCTTCCCTTATGCATTAATCCCTACATAATCTCAGAAGCTACGGCGAGCAGTTTATCTATCTACTATTTATGACTCACCGCCTTCTGGTGTCTTCTGCAGGATATGGTAGTCATATAGTGCCCCAATGGGCGCTACCCATGACTCTTATCTCAAATCCACCTTACCTGCAGTAAGAATCACCCTTTTAGTGCCTCTACACTTCCCTTACACAGCCTACGCTATTGGAGACATATACCAGTTTAATAGGTATAAAACTCTCCCAGTCACCCTAGCAGCACCCAGGTCTACCTTCGCGACCCCCCTGGTTAACTCCTATTAACTCCATCAGTTTTGGTTTATTTTACCCTGAACAACCTGGAGGAGGTACTCCAGCTTCCACCCTATGCCCCCTTATATATCCTGCGAACAGCATACAGTCAACCGGATGGCCTTGGTGTATACAGTGTTGCAAGCATGTCTACAAAGATTCCCTTTTGCTAGATTGCGCACAACTACACAACTGTTTGCCCATGACGTCCAGGCCTCAGGGCAGGGCTGGAGGGGTATGATAGGAATAATGTCTCCAATTTACAGCTTCTTCAGAGCTGCATAGCTCACCCAATAGCATCTCCTGAAACTCCCGATTCTAGTATTAGGCATGACTTTATGTAACAAACATTCCAGTTATTTTCCCTGAACTCCCTAAGTGACTTCATATTGCCAGGTAGGGTAACTAAGGTTCCTAGACAATGTAACTGTGATTCCTGAGTAGGGTAACCTACTCTGGAGGTCAGGGTAACTTTACCCTGTTACTCTGTCTATTTCTATAGTGGAGATAGACTTCTCTTCCCTTTGTCCAGTTACCCAGCCAAGTAGGGTAACTTGTCTCTGGTAAATCCTTGAGTATGCTAACACCTCACAGGGGTGTATACTCAAGTGCCTAAGTGCCTTGTGTGCTTTACTGTTCATAAGAGAACCCGGACCATTGGGCTTCCGTGGGTCAAACTCCTGCTTCCACTCATCTTCCTACCAGTCTGCCTCCAGGCAGCCTGCACAGGTGTAAGTTCCATCTGCTATAGCTCATGTATGCTGTATCGTTACAAATATTATCTAGTAAGAAGAACTTAATTTACATATATATTCGTTTGAACTCTATGCCTTTCTACTAGATTACTAGTATTCTGGTAAGTTTAAATTATCTACTATGTCTTTTAAGAATATATCCTGATTGGATCTGATGTAAGAGAATCTAATGCCTCTGGAAGTACTTCCTGTAGTGTTTCAATTGAATATCCAAATTGCTAACAAGCATATTTCTTGCTATATTTCCAATAGTTCTCAATTTAGTTGATCTTATCATATAATAAAATTTAGGACAAAAGAGTACTCTAACTCTATAGACAATATTATTTGTGATCTTGTTACTAATATACAAAAATAATCTCATTCTTGACCCTAACCTTACTAATCTTCTTATATTTCTAATAGGTTATCATATCATACATATAATTATTAGGACAAAGCCCTAATAATTTTACCTTAATTGCCAATTCCACAATTCTTACCCTAAATTTATTTTTCTATAAATTATGACTAATGCAACATTTTTCACTATTTTTCAAACTATAATAAAATCTTTATCTTATCAAATTTAAATATTTCACTTCAATAATCTTGTAAACCTACTTCTGAGCTACAGTTTCTATAAAATAAAATAAATATTCTCCTGTTTTGGATTGTGTACTAACTTATCCGTAGGCCTGCCTTTTCATCACAAATTTTGTTGGTTTATCATGAGCGGAGCCATAGGCGGGGTTTTTTTGTGATCGATTCGCTAGGTTGGGATGGAGGCGAGTGATTAAGAGTGATTATCGGATAAAATTGACTGGGATCGATTATGAGTATGATATAGTGCTCGCGGTCAGTCCCGTTTTTACGAGGCTGGAGGGGGGTACTTCTATGGCTTGCACTGTCTATTAAAGTATTATGACCTGTGTCCCATTTTTCCTGAACAGTGTTCTGAAGCCCCCCCCC
>PYWC01000011.1:2651885-2678641 GCA_003182015.1 Tuber magnatum | reverse complement strand
CCAACCCTTTGCCAACCCCCAACCACCACAGTCCAAAATAAACCACATTCGCTCCAACAATCCACCTAAATGTCTTCCAAACCCCACCTCGACCCCACCCCTCACCGAGAAACCTCCAATCCAACTTCTGCCTCCAAACCCCCTCGACCTCAGCATTCCCTAGCCAAACCCAAGCATCCACGTACACAACCACCCAGAGCGCGATCTCCGGTGCCCGCAGCCTCGGAGACAACAGTCTTGTATTCAGCGTCACGGAGTTCAGCAAGAGGATCTCGGCTAGGACTACGGGTGTGTTGAGGGTGCTTATTAGGAGCTCTGGGACGCTTAGGTGGGGGGTGGGGTGGGAGAGCACTTGAGGGAGGAGGGTGGTGAGGTACAATATTGTCACGCATATTGGGAATAGGGTTACGGCCGTGTAGAAGGAGTAGAGGGCGCACGTTTTGAAGGCGTAGTATGGTGTTGGGAAAGTTATGTTGAGAAAGCGTTGGAACCACATTAGGATTAGTAGAGATGGTGGTGGGGGTGAGGGGGGTAGGGGTGTAGGGGTGAAGGATGGCCAAGAGGTGTGATGGGCTGGGGCTGTAGTTTTGTAGGTCCAATACTATCCCAATCCATTAGCCTACGATACTCCTCGGGAGGGTGGGGAGGGCGCGGGGGCGCATACGGTCGTCAGCCACATATATACCACCTGGGCAATCCATGATATGTTCATTGCCCGGAAGGGGAATATCCCCAGCCTTTGGGCTAGGGTTTCGACGACCAAGTGCCATAGTAGCAGGCTGCTCATGAGTAGGGATATTACCAATCGAGTGATGAACGCGGTGCGCTGTGAAATGGAATCCCAGGGCACTTCGACGACTTCTATGTAGATGTTTGGGTCCGGGACGAGGAGTTCATCTCGACCAGTTACCTGGCCTAGGAGTGGGGTTGAGTCCTCCGCATCATCGGGGCGAGGAGAGATGGTGGCCATCAGAGAGATAGGGGTCTGGGGGAAGCTCCGTTAGCAGCTGGAAGTAGGGGTAACGGGAGGCAGCTAGAGATGACTTATCACCAGCGCAAAGAAGCGAAAACCGACCGACAAGAGGCCTTAAGCACTTATACATTCCCCTCCGTAAGCAAAGCAGCGGGATGGGGAGCTCAGATCATTCTTATAAGCTGGCGTTCGCAACCTCCCTCCCTGGGCCGCTTGGGGGCGATATGTGCTAAGAGCATGTTCTCACCTTTCACAGCCTCACCCTCGTGACCCGTGACTCCTACAATAGTTCCGACTACGAGTGAGAACATATGACGATAGCATATCAGTCTCTCCTGTCCCGCGCTAAACTACTTTGGGATAACCGCAACGAGCCCCGCACGTGAGGGAGATCGAGTCGCTTCGACGGATTACTGTAAGCTTCGTTGCTTTTTGTGCGGGAAAGCTTTTACCCACCCAGGGCGCTGCAATCGGGTTCGGGTACTGTACTGCACTCGAGTACAGTACTGGTATGTACTATGCCTACCCTAACGACGAACCCAAGTCACTGACACCGTCCGCCAACTTGGGTGTTATCCAGCGAGGAGAAAGGGAATTGGGGGGATCACATCGCTCATTCCCCCCCTTGCCACAATCAAATCACTACTGTTGATTACCGCCGTTTGATCAGGACACTATTTATACAGCAGCGAATAGTATATAAAAGCGTTCTTTCTTTCTTTCTTTCTTTTTCTTTCTTTCCTCTCTTCTTCAGTTTTGCTTTGTTCTGGTGTGAGGGAAGGGGAGCTTCTGGTCGAGCTTGGCTTTTAGGGCTTTAATCACACGAACGAGCCGTGTATTAGACAAGGTTACGCCGTTATTCCCTTGCCAGCTATGGATCCGTTTACTTTCGCGAGCTCGAGGTCGCTGGAGACAAATGTTGAAGTGAGGATGTGAGGGGGCTTTTCCCGTGTTCCCGCAGCTAAGCTCGGGGGTGGTTTTGCTGATGCTGATTCTGATGATGGCTGTAGTGATTCGCTTGAGGGCCAGCGGTCCTCCCTGGCTTATACGACGCTTATGGCGGACCCTAGTTTGAAGCATGTTGGGTCGAATACAGCGTATGTCTTCCCTTCTCCCTTTCTTTCCGGGCTGTTCCGGGCATGAAGGGGTGGAGGTGAGCTGATGGGATAAAGGCCGTATTCGGATATGTATGTTACTGCGCAGCTCTTCGCTGATAGTAAACCGCTAGCGGTTCCGGTACAAACTTCTTACAAAGCGTTTAAGAATCAGAGATTGCAAGTGCTGCTAAGCACCACTCTTTTTGTTTGGATGGAATTCCCGGGCCGGGGCTAATATGGGGGAATGGGTACAGGTGGTCAGAATGGCTCACAGTACCAGTCAAGTACTGCGATTTACCTCTGTCGTCACAGCTCGCGATTACATTATGGGATTTGGCTGGCCCTGGGAGGCCGGTGCCGTTTGGGGGGACTACGGTGACTTTGTTTGAAAAGGATAAGTACGTTCTGGGTCAATACTCTAAGGTTTTGCCTTTGGCTAATGCCTTTCAAATTATAGTAACCTCAAGAAAGGTCGACAAAAGTGTAAGGTCTGGCTTGGAGTTGAAGCCGATGGCTTGAGTGACACTACTACCCCAAGTGCTGTTGAATCGCATAGCGAAATGGACAGGCTCGAGAAGGTAGGTCATCCCATTGTTTTCAGGGCATAACGGGCCAGCGCTAATCGCTAGGACAGCTCTTTAAGAAACACGAGCTTAAGGAGCTCCCCCGAATAGACTGGCTGGATAACCTAGCGTTTCGCCAAATAGAAAGAATCAACAAGGAAGCTACAACCGAGAATAAAAACGACCATTACCTCTTCATCGACTTCCCCAGGTTTGATTTTCCAATTGTTTTCGTCGACTTTGAATACTCGGATCACAATCGCCGGGATCCGTCGAATCTTTCACCCACAACTTCCACAGTCCCTTCCTCCTCGACCCCGCAACGTTCGGGCCAGGCCGTCGACCTTGGCAGCGGGAGTGGGTCAAGCTCTAATAGGATGATAATGCCGGTTTACGACCCTGAGAATCCTCGGGATAATCCAGCCGAGTCTAAGCATCGGAGGCTTGTCCGGTCTCACCGGAATGGCCCTCTCGATAGAGACTTGAAACCAAATGCTAAAATCCGTGATGAGCTTAATGAGATACTGAATTACAGCCCAACGCATGACCTCGCTGGTGCGGAGAAGGACTTGTTGTGGAAGTTCAGATTCTACCTTACCAGGGATAAGAGGGGGCTCACCAAGTTTCTCAAGAGTGTAGCCTGGGGAGATCCGGCGGAGAGTAAGCAGGCTGTCCAATTGCTACCCAGATGGACGGAGATTGACGTTGATGATGCCCTTGAGCTTTTGGGTCCTGGATTCGATAATCCTGCCGTTAGAGCGTATGCAGTGGATCGGTTAAGGAAAGCTGATGATAACGTATGCTCCCTAATGCCCCTTGATCTTTTGTTTTGTCTCACATAATCTAGGATTTGCAATTATATCTTCTACAGCTAGTACAAGCCCTCAAATTCGAGAAGATCAGAACAGAGACAGGGCCGGATGCGGCTGCAGACTCGAGTCTAGTGAACTTCTTGATATCGAGAGCCTGCATTAACGAGACCTTAGGCAACTTTTTTTACTGGTATCTCATGGTTGAGACGGAAGATACTAATCAGGAGTACAAGAGGCTGTTCAGCAAAGTTGCATACCAGTTCCAAGTTGCACTGACTAGGATGCCGGATGGCGATAAGAAGCGGGCGAGCCTGAAACGGCAGGCGGAATTTGTTTTCGGAATTGGTGAAATATCAAAGGAGATACAGAGCAACAAAGATAGCAGGCCTAAGAAGGTTGAGTATCTGAAGCATGCGTTATCTGACCCTAAGAACGATTTAATCTCTTTCGAGCCGGTTCCTTTGCCTTTGGATCCTAGTGTTACGGTTGTTGGGTGCTTTCCAGGTATCATAATTATTTCTGCCTGCAAGTCTCGTGATCACATTCTTGCTAACCTTACTGCCAAGAGTCTTCCAATGTCTTCAAATCATCACTATTCCCACTTCTTATACATCTGAAGACGGATAGGGGCGAGAGATATCCAATAATTTTCAAGACCGGAGACGACCTTCGCCAGGATCAATTGGTCATCCAGATTGTAACCTTGATGGACAATCTTCTTAGGAAGGAAAATCTAGACCTGAAGCTCACGCCCTACCGAATTCTTGCCACTAGTGCATTTACTGGTGTTGTGCAGTTCGTCGACTCCTTGAGTCTCGCAAGTATCGAGCGAGGTGTAAGCCTTGTGGCCGGAATCCTACCATACCTAAAGTCGAACAATCCCGACCCCATGCAAGAATATGGAGTGAGGGCGGAAGTGATGGACACCTATGTCAAGAGCTGTGCTGGCTATTGCGTAATTACGTATATTCTGGGCGTCGGAGATCGGCACTTAGATAATCTTCTATTGACACCTGATGGTATACCTACCCTCTTTCCCACCCCGCTCCCCTCTTTATTTGTCATTACTCACAGGATGTTGTACAAACAATATGATAGGCCACTTCTTCCACGCGGACTTTGGCTTCATCCTTGGCCGAGACCCAAAGCCCTTTGCTCCCGCCATGAAACTTTGCAAAGAAATGGTGGACGGAATGGGCGGTGCGAATTCCCGACACTACAACGACTTCAAGAATTACTGCTACACGGCGTACACCACGCTGCGCAAGTCTTCGAACTTGATACTCAATCTGTTCGCGCTGATGGTCGACGCCAACATTCCGGATATCCGGTTGGAGCCTGATAAGGCGGTGCTGAAGGTTAAGGATAGGTTTTGCCTGGAGATGACGGAGGAGGATGCCATCAAGCATTTTAGGATTTTAATCGATGATAGCATGAACAGTGTTTTGCCAGTGCTAATTGATAGGATGCATGGGCTCGCGCAGAAGTGGAGGAAGTAAGTCGGATGGGAGTTGATCAGGAGATGCTGCGGGCGTTGAGCTATCTATCCCCCTGTATGATATAAATTCTCTCGATCAGGAGTTACCAGTCTGTGAGCAGCTCGGAAGGAAAACAGGAAAAAACAATAATAATACAAGAGTACAACAATATATCTGGTATTACAAACTGGCTTTACGATTGCTACGATAGACAAGACGAGACAAAAAAGAAAGTTGTCATCCAGAAAATAAAATGAGGTAAGGGAGAATCCCATAGAGAAGGTCCCCGCCTCGACCCCGTCCAAGTACTTATCTGTCCATCCACGTTCATGCTGAACAATGACCCCCCCCCCCTTAAACCTCCTTCTCAACAGCACTCTGCACCTCCCCTTTGCTCTTGAACAAAAATGGATCTTCTACCATGGCCTCTATTCCGGGGGGAACGTACTTCCTGACATACCTCTCCACCCACTCCTTCGGAATTCCCGCAGCATCCCTAAACCCGTTATTAATCCTGGAGATATACTCCTCTTTAGGAAGCCCGTCTGTCGTTCTTGTCGTATCTATGTAGACCAACACATTCCCCAACACCCTCTCTTCCCCCTCCCCCTGTCCTCCGTCTCCACCGGAGGAGGCAGAAGAGGGAGTAGAGGGGAGGAGTTTAACCAGGTGTTTAACCCGCTGATACCAATACGGTACCCCCTCACTCAGGTCCAACTGTGCCTCGTCGGATTCACTAAGTGTATAGACAGCGCCGTACGTGTCGTGGTCGTCGGTGGCGCTGGTGGTTGGGACTAGGTTTGCGTAGCCACGGGTGTTGATGTGCCAGCGGTGGTGGGGGAGTAGTGCTGTGCCAACTAACGTGTGCTCCGGGCAGCGGCGGTGCATCTGTTCCCGCCAGAGGTTTGAACCGTAAGCGAAGTAATAGGTTGGGGATTTGGTGGTTGTCATTTTTGGGGTTTTTGGTTTCAGTTGGGTTGGGGAATGGTTCTCCTTTTTTGGTGGTGGTGAGGGATCGAAGCGGGGTGATGGATGGGGGAAGGGAAGGGAAGGGAAGGGAAGGGAAGGGGTGATATGATACTCTCTCACTTTTGCAAAAACGACTGGGCCCACATAATCAAGTGCCGTCCGAGATATGCAGCCAAGACGAGTTACAGAGCACCAACGTCAAGGGAGACAAAAGTACTAATTTATAAAGGTCAAATGGCGTATTCCAAATAAACGTACTCGTGCCAAGGGTGTGGCTGGCCGCTACAACCCCCGCACGTTCGCAAGCTCACGACCGGGGGCACTCTAAAGAGTGCCNACGTTCGCAAGCTCACGACCGGGGGCACTCTAAAGAGTGCCTGACAGCTCAACGGCACTTTACGGCTCAACGGCACTTTGTGGCTCACCACAGTAAATATGTATCTAAAGAGTGCCCGACAGCTCAACGCAATTTCTACTCTAGTAACACGTCACATTCCGGGCACTCACCAATATAGTCCCTTGATCCCTATCTCACGATAGCTTCAAGTCTTTAATTTCAAGGAATCCTACCTTGACTTTAACTTTGATTTAGGAGATAATTTTATCTCCTTTCATCTACCTATTACCTTTTTCCATCGGCCAGACTTCAGCTAAAGTAGTCTAAGATGGTTAACAAGAATGGCGGTTCCTTTTCAGCGAGGTCGGTTGCAAGGCAGTCAGTTGTGCTGTCTATGGCGGTGGAGAAGACTTTCTTGATGGAGAAGGAAATCTCACGATTGCAGCACCACGTTTCGGTCCTGTCGAAACAACTTTGCATGTCGGAGAGAAGAATGGCAGAGCTTGAGACTCTGCTGTCAACTACAGAGCAGGCAGAGGGCCTGCTCAGGGAAGAGTTAGTGGCAGAGGAGGAGTAGGTGGCTGAAGGGAAGAGAAAAGAGGAGGTGGCGGAAAAGAGGGCGGAGGTGGCAGAGGAGAAAGTGGTGTCAGCCATGAAAGAGAAGAAAGAGGCTGAGGAAAGAGTGGCAGTGGCAGAGGGAAAAGTGGCAGTGGTGGAGGAAAGAGTGGTGTCGGCCACAAGGGAGAAGGAGATGGTGGAGAAAAAGGTAGCGGTAGTGGAGGAAAGAGTGGCATCAGCGACGAAGATGAAGGAGGCGGCAGAGAATCATGTGGTGGCGGTAGAGAAAAGGGTGGCATTGGCCACAAGGGAGAAGGAGAAGGCAAGGTTAAAGGTAGCAGTGGCGGAGAGGGAAGCAGAATTGGACTGGCAGGGTAGGAAGGAGGCTGCGGGGGTTGCAGTCAAGATGATGGGTGAGCTCTGGCGGATGGGTGAACAGAACAAGAAATTGATAGGGAAGATCGAAGATTTGAGGCAGAAGATGGAGTGGACCCAGGAGGAATTTAGCGGGAACAAAAGGATTGCCGAGGAAGCGGATGACTTGCCCAGAGAGGAAGAGACAGGGGAAAACACTGGAGTGGTTGGAAGGGTGGGAATTCCAGTTGTGCCGAGGAAAGTGGTTGTGGTCAAGAGGACCAAAAAGAAGCAGAAGGGCAAGAGAAAATAGGCCTTTGGATGAATTTGTGTTTGGCTTTCTTTTGTGGGAGAGGGTTGCAGGGCCAGACTGCTAGCGGTAGTATTTTATGTGGTTCTCTGTATTCAGGCTTAGCTAGATAGGCAGAGCTTCATGTTGGGTTGGCTTGCCTGATGGAATGCAACGCCATGAGAAGAACGCCTGGATGGGAATGCCTCTTGGTAGTTAGTACCAAATATATTTTATTAAAGTGCCTGACAGCTCAATTCAATTTCTACTCTAGTGATACATTACATTCTAGGTACTCACTAATATAGTCCCTTGATTCCTATCTCACGATAGCTTCAAGTCTTTAATTTCAAGGAATCCTATCTTGACTTTAACTTCAATTTAGGAGATCATTTTATCTTGTTTTATCTACCTTTTAACTTTTTCTATTGATCAGACTTTAGTTACATTTATCTATGATGGTTAACAGAAATGGCGGTTCCTTTTCAGCTATGTGCATTGCAAAACAGTAGGTTGTACTGTCAACAGCCTTGAAGAAAAACTTCTCGATGAAGAAGGAGATCTCATAGGTATGACACCATGTCATGGTCTTGTCAAAGCAACTATGCATCTCAGAAAGGAGAACAGTAGAGCTGGAGACTCTGCTGTCAGCATCAGAACAAGTAGGTGACCTGCTAAGGCAAGAGGTAGAGGAGGTAGTTAAACAAGAAGAGGCAGGGGGAGAGAAAGTGGAGATGATGGAGGAAAGGGTGGTAGGCACAGAGGAGATGGCAGAGACTGAGGTGAGAATAGCAGTGGTGGAGGAAGAGAGGAAAGTGGCAGTCACTGCCAGGTTAGCCACTATGGCAAACACTAGGGAGAGGTTGAAGCTGGCTGTGAGGGCAGCAACCTTGGTCTAGGAGAGGGAGAATATAGTAAGAGTGACTATGGAGGAGTAGAAGAAGACTATAAGGAGAAAGAGAAAGGCTCAGGATGCATTGGAGAGATTATTGAGTAGGTTACTGGGGTTGCCAGAAGAGGAATATTGTGTCCAAGGGTTACCAAGCAGGTTGGAGTGCCTGTCGCTCTGGGGAAGGTAGTTGTGATAGAGGGCGGAGAGCCTTCAATGCAGAGGAAGGGTAGGAAGAAATAGGCCTTAGGATGAATTTGTTTTTGGTTTTCTTTTGTGGTTGAAGAATGCAGGACTGGTTTGCCAGCAGTAGTGTTTTGTGGTTCTCTGTGTTTAGGTATAGCTAGATAGGCAGGGTTTCATGTTGGATTGGCTTGTCCCATAAAATGCAATACTGTGAGAAGAGTGCCTGGATGGGATTGCTTCTCAGTAGTGTAGTTACCAAATATATTTTATTAAAGTGCCTGACAGCTCAATGGTACTCTATAGTTTAACGGCACTTTGTGGGTCACTATAGTAACTGACTGACAAAACAGCACTTTGTGGCTCAACCGTACCTTGTAGCTTTGTACAAGTTCATAAATTGAGATCAGTTTGCAGCATGTAAATAGTTTGTAAATAATTCAAATGCTTGCACTTAACTAACAATTAATCTATGAAACAACAAATTATGCTGTCAGTACTAGCCTTTGTTCTATCAAGCCAACAAGTCAAATCTTATAGAGATATTGAGATACAAATGCAGGCTGCGATAACCTTTCTTCAAAGTAGTGAGAATCAATATCCAAATTTAACTAAAATTGCCCACCACTATGAAATACCGGTTTGATATCTCCTAGCACATTTACAAGGCCAACAATCATATCAAGATTGAGCTAGAACAAACCATAAGCCTTTGCAAGATCAAGAGCTAGCTGTCTGCCAGTATCTAGACTGTTTAGATCAAGTCGGTACTAGTATCTGCTTGCAAATGGTTACAAGCTGTGCAAATACAATTCTCTAATATGTGTATAAAGGTTCAGGACCAGCTTCTATTGTCAGCAATTAATACGTACCAGGTTTTCTAGATCATCATCCTGAGTTCTTTATTTGAAAGCAACAAACAATTGAGACAGATTGTAAAAATGCATATCAACCGGATAATATTCAAACTTGGTTTCAAAAATGTCTTACTGTCTATCAATCATACAATTTTCTGCCTGTGAACTAGTACAACTTTAACAAAACAAGCTTTCACATCAGTGTCAGATGTGATCAATAGATAATTACTCAGGATTCTAACTGGCAGACTTACTTGGCTGGTTCTACCAATCGTGAACTTGTAGCTATTTATGAAATAATCAGTAGTGGCAGAGCTGTTTTGGCTTTTATAATTATTGTACCATGTGTTATTCACAAAGAGCCCTAGTATACTATGACGAGTATAATAGTATCTCAGCCACCCAACTAGGATATGACCATATTGTGTTTTTGGTTGCATATATGAGAGTATAGGTTTGGACGATTGCCTCATAGTTGAGAAAGTTGCTTAGCCGAGCTTCTGCATAATAGAACCTTATGGAAACTGATGGAAGATTGCTGCTACATATAAGGAATGTGTTTAGAGTGTTGGGATTGGTCAGCAGAGGGTTTTCCTTAGTGATATAAAGGGGCGTGCCCCACTGAGTTTTACTTTCCTTGAGCAACCAGGTAATTTTCTAGTTACACCTGTGCTAAGGAATTATATCATTGTTTCTCCTTTACATTACTGAAACCTGTAAACCCTGATGCTGGCTCCTGAGATCCTGTTCCTGGCCCTCTCTAGCCTTAATACAAATACATCTTATTTGTTTACCTGTATCTATCTCCTATTTTGTCTACCATAGTGTGCCTTGTACTATCTACCCTTAACCACATATAGACCCTGCCCATTGCATGAACTAGATAAACAAGAAATTACATGCTGAAATTATCATATGACAGGAAGTACTAGGAATGGCACTAATCTGTAGAGAACCAAAATCTCATAAAAGGATCTATTACCTAGTAGACCTGAAAATCTGAAACAATAATACCATCATCGACGGTCATGCAATTCCCAACCAACAACAAATCCTGAACTTTATTGAAAGAATGAAATACTAAACCAAAATTGACCTAAGTGATGCTTATTTCTGAACACAGGTAGACTGGAAGAGATTCTGATTCAACTGGTTCAAGACCCCCTTTGGAGGTTTTGTCAGTACGATAATACTGTAAGGGGACATGAATGTGCCTGCTACCTTCATATGAATCATGGAAGATCTATTAAGTGAATTCCTGCACCATTTCATAATGGTCTACATTGATATTATTCTCATATTCTTAGACACACTAGAAGAATATAAAAAGCACAGCCAGCAGATATGCAACTAACTTCAAGAAGTGAAGTTCTATGCAAGTAAGAAGAAATTAGTACTATTTGCAGACAAGCAAGAAGTTCTTGAACAGATTGTGGACAAAGATGGGATCCACCCCTTACTACAGAAGATAGTATCCATTGTACTATAGGACATATTGTAAAATAAGAAGGAATACAGCAATTCCTTGAAATAGTGAATTATGTGGCCTAATTCATCCTGTACCATACCACTCTGACAGCACTATTAACAGATCTAATAGGAAATACCAAGTTTGTGTAGACACACATATATACTAGATGGCATTTGACTTCATCAAGAGTCAGATTCTCACATATCAGGTCATACAACACATAAATATAAGCAGTGAGAAACCAATTTGACTAGTAATGGATGCCCAAGATTTGGGAATTAGAGCATTGGTAGGACAAGGACCAACCTATAAAATAGCCTAGCCAGCTACCCTGCACAGTAGGAAATTTACCAATGTATAGACAAACTACAAAATAACTAATAAATAGGCTCTAGTAATAGTTGAAGCTCTGAACCGGTTCTACTATATACTAAGGGGAAATATCTTCACAATGGTTACTGACTATTAACCCTTGACACCCTTACAACCATTGAAGAACCCCAGTAGAAAACAGGTCGGATGGCTCAGTGCACTAACGAAATACAATGCTAAGATAGTCTATACCCTCAGAAGCACTATCTATTTAGCTAACGCCCTATCCCAGGTATATGAAGAAAACTCAGATCTAAATTCACTCGATGTTAAAACCTATACAAAGAAAGCTAATAACATCCCAGATAACACAATATATGAACAGGAGTCGAATACAGTAGAAACTGTGTAAACCTTTTCCCATAGTGGCCCTCCTTTCTCTTATGCAATATACCCTGACAAGACACCCATGCCCTATGAGAGACTCTACTCAATTATTATAGGAAATGATTGGGGCGATCTGTACATGTTGCAAAGCATACTACTAGAAGAACTCCAGCATAGCAAATTGCACTACTTGTACTGTAAGGTAGACCATTGCCCTTATCACCAGACTGAACTCAGGTTTACAAACAACTACCTTAAGCTACAGAACTAACTGAATATGAGATCTCTAAGTGAGAGACCAAGTTCTGTGAGTATCTTACTGAACCCCAGCCCCCCTAAATCTCCAGTATATAGTGGCTAAGAATAGTAACAGCCAACTTGTAGGAGACCAGTATGTCCTGAAAAAGAGCCATCCATGTTTATCCCACCTATGCTGTGCTCTCTTGCGATACCTGCATTGCTGAACCCCAAAGTACCTGAGTTCAGAATTTCCAACAGCTTCCATCTAATTAAGCAAGCAGTTCTATTAGATGGCTATACAAATGAGATGATATCTTCTCTTGTACCCCAGGTATTGGATGAGTTCTCAACAGGACTCTACAATGTCTTAGAAAGTGAAAAAGAGGATAACCTACTTGAGAGAGCTAGGAGAAGTGAGATCGAAGAGAAAAGAGATATTAGACAAACAGTAAATGAAATAATAGGAACATTCTGCATATATATAGTCTCGGCATACTACAAAGAACCTATATAGGAGAAGGTGAATGAGAATATAGGTTCCAGAAGAGGTTTGTCTTCCTACTTAGTTGCAAATAGGATGTTATTCACTAAAACAAAGTATAGAGAAAAATGGCTGTACATTCCAAAGGACCCTGTGTTCAGAGATACTATCTTGAAAGAGTATATCATAGTTAAAATATACAATAAAGGATACCACAGTGTAGAACGGAGCCTATACTATACAACAGAATATTTGTTCTAACTGATAATGAGAAAGGATTTCAGAGCATACATTGCCTAATATCACACCGGTCAAATGAATAAAGAACCAACAAAATTACTTGAAGGAAGAGCCCGGATAATTACCCTGCTCTTAGAAGTATTCAAGTTAATAGCCATTGACATCGCAGGACCTTTTAATAACTTGTAGATATACGGTATAGTATTGCTAGTAGTAGTCATAGACTAACTATCAGGTTATACATAGTTGTTCCCAATAAACAAGAAAGTAATGCCACAAATGATATAGGAACTGTTACACAATTATATATTCATGCCCCACAGTTACCCAATATCAATAGTAAGCGATATGGACTGATATTTTAAATTACATATATAGAGACCTTATTGTCAATCATCGGGAATTCAATACACTAAGACAGTGCCAGAACATCATGAAACAAACAGGCAAGTTGAATAGAAAATTTGGAAATTAACCACAGCCTTTGCAACCTTGTCAATACAAGATGAAACACTTGGTTTAATGAAATCCTGGAAATAGCAGCGTACCTAAATGCAGAGTGGTCAGAGACCTTAGGTATGTCTCTATACAAAGCAATTTTTCGAAAAAACTACCTGCTACTCCTCTTATTAAACTTCAAGAACTCTGTAGTACCAGCAGCAGATGAACTTCTGAACAGACAAAAATTGATCCAGAATATTGTATTCAATGCAATAAAATTAGCACAGTTTAGAAGTACAAGAATGGTAGCAAAGCAATGAAGCCACTACGCTTTGATAAGGCTAGGAAACTAATTATTAGTGTATGGAAGCCTCTTCAGAACAGAATCTAGATGAAGTAGAAAATTACAATCCTAGTAGTGAGGACCCTTCAAGATAATTGAATTTGACGATGATACCAAAAACTATATGTCAGAAATAGATGGAACAATGTACTGGTACTAGGTTGTAACCAATTCCTGATGAAGTGGACAAGATACCCAAAGATAGAGAATATTTAGGAGTTATTGGAAGAATTGAAATATGCATAGAAGTTGGTAAACTAGTCTTGAAGTGACAACAAACCTGAAGAGGAATTGCCACCTATGATAAATCATATAGCAGTAGCCGGAAGCAGGACACTGCCCGATATTCAAAGACTCCTGCCTGGCTCGTATGACAATATACAAGACGGATTTTGGTCAACGTATTTTGAAATCAATTTGAAAGCAACAGAGATGAAATAAAACTAATGGAAGAAGAAGCTAGTACTGGGCATAGCAGGAAGAAGAGAAATATTGGACTTAGACAAAACCTGCTATTCAATAGCCTTACGATGTCAAACTATAAGTAGGTATCTTAGAGACTAGATTATCAGATAATGGCACTACTGGTAAACTGTGAGATTATCCTTAGATGATTCCTTACACACTGATTGTTCATACACATCTGTGATAAATATCCCCCAATAACAACTAAATCAAGTAGACGAATATGGAATAATACTATACTAAATATATTTCGGTTTGGTAGTAGTTATTATCTAAGTACAGAGAGATGCAAAATATGCAAATGGATAGAGGAAAATGAATATAAAAATCGCCCCCTGCCTCCTGAACACTTAAGTGAGAACAATAAACATACCTTCTACCAACCTACCATGCCAGATGAAAATAACATCCCTTCATCCAAACTACCTTAACGATGTCAAACTATAAGGAAGTCAATATAAGACTATGCCAGCAGGTTCTGGGACTACTGGTACACTGTAAAATGATTCTGCTAAGTGCCTTTTGACAAATATTTTGTATTGACTACTTCAAGGAATACAGACAAGTTGATATCAAGACAGAGGATTAGGAGGATCAATGGGTACAGGATTGGATAGACTTACCACACTGCTGGGAGTCTAGATATTTTGTGTGCAAGGCACCTTGTATGGAATGTTTGGAAAAATGGTTGAAGGGTAAGG
Source organism: Tuber magnatum (assembly GCA_003182015.1). Lineage (NCBI taxonomy): Eukaryota > Fungi > Ascomycota > Pezizomycetes > Pezizales > Tuberaceae > Tuber > Tuber magnatum. Next base: position 2,664,201 of record PYWC01000011.1, on the reverse strand, counting down.
AATGGGTGTTGCAGGTGGACATGGAAATATTGAGGGATAGTGATAACAATAAGAATAGGTTCTATGAGGCTTTTAAAGAAAATAGTAGGTTTACTAACTATTAGAATTTCTTTATGTTATTTTGTTTTGTGAAATTGTTATTTTGGTTTGGGAATGTAACTGGTATAGATACTAGGTTATATGGTATTGTTTCATGTACTATTGGTTGATAGACATAACGTTTTATGTTTGGTTTGACAGTATCATTTAATACTTGTATTGTTTCTTGTACTATCAGTTTATACAAACAAGATTTTTTGTTTAGTTTCATAGTATCGTTAGATGCTTGTATTGTTTCGTCTGCTATCGCTTGATATATACAAGGTTTTATAAAATTACCTATACTGGCTATAAGCGATAGGTTGTATTTAAAAGACCACTAATTTCTATAATGGAAAGAGCCAACTTCAACTAACGGTATTTCTAGTACACTTGATTGAGTTGTTACTTCTTTGATTCCCTATTATACTTTCTTGAAGACTTCTTTAGTAAGTAGCACTTGTCTCTTGTTGATCAAGTGGCTATCTACTCCTAGTATAATACAATACGAATAGGACTACAGTCCAAACATATTATATGTCTACTCAATAGACAAAAGGACTTCTGAGCACCTTATGAACCAATTTCATCCAGCAATACTATGGGAAGAATCCAGATCGACTTGGTTGATATAAGGCACAAGCCAAACAGACAGTACAAGTAGATTTTGCATATCAAAAACTATTTCAGTAAATGGTTCTCCCTATTTCCTCTAAAAAGCAAGAGTGCTGAGGGGGTTGCAGGACTGAATGCAACTTGAATTAAGTGCTATGCAGTACCAGATATTCTGCAGTCCAATAATAGAAGATAGTTTAAAGATATCCTATTAGTTCTGCTCAAATAGCATGGAATTAAAGTCCAAAATGAACATCCAAGAATCTCTCCATTAGGTGGTAGCCAACTCTAAGGACAAGCGAATTCTGACTAGGGCCTGATACTTGACTGAGTGAATTGTACAAAAGCTCACTATACTCAGTATGGATAAAAGTAAAAAGGTTGTATCATATAATGAATATATTGATAAGATCTCTTCTCCATCATCAATGATTCCCTGTAAAAGTATAAAAGGCACCTCAATATTTATATTCCATATCTGGGTATTTGTAGGCTATCTAATTCTCCGTCTTTTTCCTTCACTTCCTTAGTGTGTACTTTGTAGATTCTGAAAACCTTAATACTGCTTGACTCTGAATTCTACAGGTAGTAGGGAGGGTGTTCCAATCCCTCCCTACGTAGTATCCACTCTATTCACAGTCACTTGAACCCTTTCACCATGGCAAGCTACTATTGGTTCATTCTCTGCATACAGAGTGATCATCTCTAATGACAGACTTATCAACAGAGTTGGATTCATTATTCTTTTGCGTCAACTCTGGTATGAGTGATATTCGCTCTTATTACACCAATGGCCAATAGGTTTGAAACTATCCTCTGGCCTTGATACTGACCCGTCATCAGTGTGCCTTTCTATGACTCTACTTCGTCTGCATTTGAGTATAAAGATAGGATTGTACCTTGGATATCATTCTCTTATCCGGCTTTCTTTTTATGTGCATAACTCCACAACCAACTCATCAAATTACTTGGTCTGACTTCTTTAACACAGCCATGGACTCCTTTTTTAGGAGTGGATGAAGACTCCTCAGTCGGCGTTCTCTTGTCAGTATAGTGTGAGTGATTTATCTATCTGTTTGTATTGGTAAAATAAAGCTCATTCTCCAAATACTTCAGCAAACTTTGAAATCCAACACATGACTTTTTGCCAATAGTCACATACCATGTTTGTCACTATACAAGTTCATCTTATATGTAATACCCGCAGACCCAGAAACTAGTTGAGCAGACTAATAGTACTGTAAGAACCAAAATGTGTACTTGGAAAGTTGATATAGTAGCAGCTGGAGGTAATTCCCATTGCTGGACACAAGCTCTACCTGAAATTTCTTTAGCTATGAACTGTCAAGGTCATTCAAGTCTTGATGGTTGCTCCTCCTATAAGGTCATGTTCAATCACCAGCCTAGATGGGAACAGGCTATCTATTGCCTCTTAAGCTAAGCTAACAATTTCTGATATTTTAGAAGTATCAGCTTCAAGTATATAATTAGAATATTCAGCTACAAGATCTATCAATCTCAATCCAGATGCAGATATCCTTTCAGAAGCAGCAATCTCAGCACTCAATTTACTATAAGATGAGTGGGAGTTTAATGTTAAAAAAGATAGGCTGGAGAATTGAGAAATTCTAAATACGCAATTGGTTCCAGTTAATAACGAGTCTAAGGATGGGTATAATGGGTCTCAGGAAGAAGAAAATGAACCAAATAATCCACCTATATAATCTTATGAAAGGTCTATCCAAATCCAGTAAATAGAACTAGAACTAGCCCTTCAACTAGCAGCTACCAGAGCCTGTTAGGGTTCTCAAAGAAAATATAAGCGTCAACATGTGGTTGACGGGTTCATTGCCCGTAATATTATTATGCTAAAAATACTCTACAAGGATCATGCTATTACAAATCGTACCACAATCATCTGTGTAACCAGTACAGGTACCAGGTTAGTTTATGTTGGTTTCACGAGTATCGCTTGATACTGGTATTGTTTCGTGTGCTATCGGTTGATACACACATTGTTTTATGTTGGGTTTCACGAGTATTACTTGATACTTGTATTGTTTCATATGCTATCGGTTGATACACACAAAGTTTTGAAATATTGCACATACTGGGAATAAGCGATATGCTGTATTTAAAGACCGCTGATTTCTATGATAGAAAGGGTAGACTTCGACAGATAGTATTCTTAATATACTGGGTTGAATGGTTACTTCTTTGATCTCCTATTACACCCTGTTCAAAAACTCCTTTAGAAAGCAGTGCTCACTTCTTGTAGATCAAGAAGCCATCTGCTCCTATTATATCGCTATATGACTAGGGCCTGGCCCAAACAGATTATATTTTTTTAACCTCAGCAAGTGGTTAGAAACCTGCCTGGACTTGGTCTAATCAACCTATGAAAGTCCAACATTGAAGCTAGTAGTGGGGAGCAGCAGAACCACAAAGAGGTTTAGCTCCGCCAATACAACACCATTGAGTCACTAGAGACTCGAAGTGGGAAGCAGGTCCCATGAGAAGGCCTTACCAAAAGAAGGCAACCCAAGAAACCAAAAGAGCCGAAGAGTCACTTCTCAATGGACGAAGCAGAAAGATAATTAGCTCGAGATTTGGCCAAGCAGACCTTTAGCAAATCAACCAATAAGTTAGCAAAGGCAGCAACCAGCCTTCTTGGGCTCTTTCCCCCCAGCCCCAGCAAAGGTAAGACACCAGCACAACTATCGAAGAAAGACAGCCCACCTATCAGGACACCAAAGAAGGAAGACGACGACAAAGAGACATCAGATCACTTGGTAGTGAAAGAACTGCCAGACGAACCCCCCAGCAATGCTTCAGAGAGCTCATCAGACGACAGTTCCAGCAACGAAGAGTCCAAACACGATATATCTGAAGGAGGATCCGCTGCGCCACCCGGCCCAGGGCCAAAAGTCAAACTCCATCCACTGCCTACATTCTCAGGAGAAAAGGAAGACCTAAAACCCAAAGCATTTGATCGAGGGGTAACAACTACTTCCCAATACCTTGCCCTGTACAATGTGAACAAAACCAAAGAAAGAAGTGGAGCATACTTTGGAAGTTTCCGTACAGGAAAGACAGAGGAAGCATACCACCAAGCAATGAACCACTATGAGAGTAGGGAAAAAATCAGAGGAACGACTCTGATAAAGTACCTGCGAGATATATTCCAATCCTCGCGAAACATGGAAGAACTGTATACGAAGTTCAAGGAAATTCAGCAAATACGAAATAGGAAAACGGACAGAATAACACTAGTGGCAACGGATCTGCTGATGTACCATGGACGATTGCCCAGCGGAACAGTATCGCAATACACACTACGACAAAGACTATATGAAGCAATGCATCTCAGACTGTACCAGGAGGTAGAATCCATGGAAGAGGATGGCGACTCTTTTGACACGATAGTTAAACGAGCCGAACACAAGGACGCTATCCTGTATGAGGCAGGGGTTTACCCAACGCAAATACTGCATCAGGGCAGCAGAAAAGGATTGTCATGATGCGATACCACAAGAAAGGAACAACTAAAATGCAAGAGTTCAAAGGATAAGAAAGATAAGAAAAAGAAATGACTTAATGAAAGCACATGTTTTGAATGCGGAAAAAAGAAGCACTGTGCAAAGGACTGCTATGCCAAAACGGGGAAAGGAAAAACCGCTAAGCAGGATGTGAGCATGAACTACATGGAAGCAACCGAATACGATAAAGTGGAAATTAACTCGGTGGAAATGGGAAGCCTCCGAACGCAGCCTGCACTGGCTGTTAGACCCGGTGATGCACTAGAAGAAGCAATCTACATAGAAGGCCGTTCAGCAAAGGTTCTATTCGATACAGGAACAATTGATTGTATCATTATCAGCACTACCTTTATCTCTTCCCACGGAATACCCACGGAACCGCTACCCCAACCAACTACACTCAACTTGGTAATGAAAGGTTCCTGCTCTTCAAGCCACAAGAAATGTGGACTGACCATAGGGATCGGAAAAAAGAAATGGACAAATCAGGAAGTGTTGGTAGGAAATCTTGTAAAATACGATGCCTTAATAGGAATGCCATTCCTTAAAAGACACAATGCCCTTATAAGGTGTGGGGACACAGCAGTGGAGTTTCCCTATGACAAACTCCGCATGCTATGCAAACCAAGAAGCGGGGAGCTCCTAGCCACTGTTTCAGATGCAATCTCAGCAACTCTATTGGAAGAATACAAGGATGTATTCCCAGAGAAGGTTCCTGAAACGCTGTCCCCTGTACGAATAATTAACCACCACATTCGGCTAAGAGATCCAACGGGTCTAGAAAACCAAGGGACATACTCAACCACAGAAGCATACAAGGAGAAACTCATAAACTGGATAAACGAGAAATTAGGAGCTAGGGTAATCGTACAAGAGGAAGTTCCCAGAGTGGCACCTATGTTTGTACAACCTAAGTCAGTGTCACGATCTGGCTAGAGGAGCGCTAGCCAGGTGACGGCGGCGAGGAAACAGGTTTCACATATGACGTCGCTTGGACGTCATACAGTTACGTTATGATTCTTTCACGCACATGACCTCGTTAGCAAGTCATGGGGCTCGTATATGTTGATTGCATTTCGCACATGACATACAGTTGACGTCATGGGAAGAGTCTAGGCTGGCCGGTAAGGCTTACAGGCAAGGCAGACTCATTTATGTTTCACACGTGATCTCGTTAGTGGGTCATGTGGTTGGTTTATTTATGTTGCGTTTGATTTATGTTTTCGCACATAACGTCACTTAGAGGTCATGGGATGTTTTGTGTTACGCACATGACTTATTAGAGTCAGGTGATGGATTTCGCACCTGACCTCGCTTGAGAATCAGGGCAGGGTTAGGGTTGTGGGAAGAGGCCTATATAAAGGTTGGGTTTTCACAGATGGGTTAGCTCTTCACACAACCATCTATTGTTATTTCCTATCTCCTACTTTACGATCTTTACAATACAAAAACCTATACACTTCAATCTCATCCGCTAGACAGACCCCCTGTACAGTCAAGAACCTATCCACTACACGGACCATGTGGACCAAATCAAAGATGGATACTCTCGGCACTGGTGAGAAAACGATCCTTATGTGAGAATACTAAGATAGGGCCAAGAGACTCGAGAAGCTCTAGAACACAGTGCAGCGCAGTTCAGAAGAACTAACCAAGGTCATTACCGGTCGCGAGTAACACAAGTAGTGGGAAACCGTAACAGTCAGACAGAAGGATCCGCCCCCTCGTGGACCCGAAAGTTCGAAACGATAACACGATCATGGATAGTCCGTTGATTCCCAACCAATAGCAGATCCTTAACCGTATTGGACAAGCAAAATTCAGGAGTAAGATTGACCTAAACGAGGCATACTTCCAAACATGAGTAGACAAGGACAGTGTTAACTTCAACTCATTCAAAACCCCATTCGGAGGGTTTGTCAGCAAAGTAATACTACAAGGAGACCTGAACGCATCAGCAACATTTATGCGAATAATGGAAGACCTCCTAGGCAAATACCTACATTACTTTGTATGGGTATACATTGATGATATTCTCATATTCTTGTATACATTAGAAGAGCATAAAAGGCACATATGGCAGGTGTGTGACCAACTCAGAAAGGCAAAATTCTATGCAAGCAAAAAGAAGTCAGTACTATTCGCAGATAAGTTAGAACTACTAGGACACATAGTGGATAGCGAAGAAATCCATGCATCTCCCCAGAACATATCTTCTATCGCAGGTTAAGAAACATCCCAAAATAAGAAAGAATTGCAACGCATTCTAGGAATAGTGAACTATGTGGTCCAGTTCCTCCCACATCACGTGACCCAGACAGCACCATTAACGGATTTAATGGGGAATGCCGAATTCATATGGACAACTACCCATCAGACCCCATTCGAAATGGCAAAAAAGCGAATTGTCGATCACCCAGTCATGCGGCCAATAGATATACAAAGCAAGGAACCAATTTGGCTAGTAATGGATGCCTCTGACTTGGGAATAGGGGCATGGGTAGGGCAAGGACCCACATATGAGACGGCTCGACCAGCTGCGTTGTGCAGCAGGAAATTCACCAACGCACAGATGAATTATAGAACCACAGATAAAGAGGCCTTAGTGATAGTGAAAGCGCTTAATCGGTTCCACAATATACTAATAGGAAATTCCTTTTCAATAGTTACTGACTACCAGCCCCTGACACACCTGCGAACTGCAAAGAACCTAAGCAGAAAGCAAGTTGGATGGCGCAGTACCTTATGAAAGTACGACGTGAAGATAGTCTATGCACCAGGAAGCATGAACTATTTAGCTAGTGCCCTGTCCCGGATATACGACGGAGGATCAGACTTGAATCCACTCTATATCTACGATCATACAAAGGAAGCAGACCACATCTCAGATAACATAGTCTACAAGTAAGAATCAAACACGAGGGAACCCGAAGGAGCTATCTCCCCTACTTCACCTCCTTATTCATACACTGGGCACACCAATGAAGCCCCTATACCCCCTGAAAGCCCCTGCTCAATCACTGTGAGAAATGATTGGGGTAACAAGTGCATCTTACAGAGTACGCCACTCAAGGAACTCCAACACAGCAAACTGCATTATTCAGACTGTTGTGTGGACCATTGCTAATATCACCAGACTGAGATAAAGTTGACAAACAACCACCCCAGGCGACGGAAAAATCCTACCCTTACCCTCCTAGTAAAGAACCAAGTCCTCCAAGCACCGAAATTGACCCAAGCCCTGTGGAGTCGCTCATAATCAATGACTAGGAATAGCAACAATCGATTGGTGGAAGACCAAACAGCGCTGGGGAATGGCCATCCACCCTTGTCCAGCCAATGCCTAGGTCCTACGCAAACCTGGAAATATTAAACCCCAAAGTCCCAACATTCCGAATACCAAAAGCAGACAGCGCACCACCTATCAGACGTAGGGAACCGATAGAAAACCTTACCTATGAAACGATAGCAGCATTCCGGATGCCAGGACCAGACGACCCACCACCTATCAGATGAGCAGAGCTGATAGAGAACCTTAGCAAGGACACAATAGTCTCAGTGATGCCGCCAACAATGGATGATTATCAGTGCAGACTATATGATATTTTAGAAAACAATGAAGAGGATAACCAACCTGAGTTGACCAGAGGAAGCGAAATAGAAGATGAGCGTGATACCTTACAGACAATCAATTAAATGATTGGGACATTCTGAGCGCACATGATTGCAGCATACCGAAAGGAACCCATATGGAAAAACGTTAACGAAACTATGACATCGACAGGAGACTTACCCTCCTACAAGGTTGCAAACGGAATGCTATATACAACAACCCGATACAGAGAAGACTGCCTGTACATTCCGAAAGGTCCTGCATTTGGAAATACGACACAGAGAGAGTGCATCATTAGTGAAATCTATAACAAAGGCCATCACCGCTCTGAATGAATCTTACAGTATACTACCAAGTACCTACTTTGGCCTGAAATGCGGAAGGATTTCAGAGCATATGTGGCCCAATACCACACCTGCCAAATGAACAAGGAACCCACAAAGCTACCCGAAGGAAAGGCCCAAACAAGTACCTTACCATCAAAAATTTTCGAATCAATACCTATTGACTTTGCGGAGCCGTTCCACAATTCATGGAGATACGACATGATCCTGGTAGCCATAAACAGGTTCTCAGGATTTACATGGCTTATACCAACAAACAAGGAAGTAACGACGATAACAACCTGGGAACTACTACGCAAGAAAATATTTACACTACATAGATATCCAACAACAATGGTAGGCGATGCAGACCCACGATTTGAGTCACATGTATGGAGACAACAATGTCAATCACTAGGAATTGAGCACACCAAAGCAGCACCCGGCCACCATGAAAAGAACGGACAGGTCAAAAGAAAAATCCCAGAATTAAAAATGGCTCTTTGGAACGTAGTCAATATAAGACAGAACAATTGGTTTAATGCCATACCCTAAACAGCTGCATACCTAAATGCCGAATGGTCCAAAACTCTTAGTATGTCACCATACAAAGCAGTTCATGGAAAAAATTACCCACTACTCCCTCTGGCAGATTTCAAGAATTCTGCAGTTTTAGCAGCCGACGAATTATTGAATGGGTACTAAGCAATTCAGAACACGGCATTCAATGTGATCAAGCTGGGGTGATTCCGAAGTACGAGAATGGCAGCAAAACGACACAAACACCAAAGACTGATAGGGAAAGGTAACCTGTTATTGGTTTATGGAAGAATTTTCACAACAGAATTGGGACAAAGCAAGAAATTGCAACCGCACTGGCGAGGACCGTTCAAGATAATTGAATATGATGAACATACGCAAAATTACACAGTGGAAATGGACAGCAGAAGGTACAGAAACCGACAAGCGACATTCCGCGTATCCACTGTGAAACGATACCTCCCAAACAACAATACCTCCTTTCCTGGAAGAAGCTACGCAAAGCCGCTTCTGATTGTGGGTAACAAAAAACCAGAATGGGAAGTAGATATTATACGAGAATACAGAAAACGATACAATCGCAACCAATTTCTAGTGAAATAGGTGGGATACCCGGAAACGGGAACCAGCAGGGAACCCATCAAAGGATTAGGAAATACGATGGAACTAGTAAACCAATGATGGGAGGACAACAAGCCAGCGGATAAGCTACCCCCACAATAAACCATGTAACGGTGGCTTGGAGCCCAACCCTACTAGAAATCCAACACCTCCGTCCAGATACAGATCAAGGAATACAGGCCGGATTTTGGGCAGCCCATTTTGAAAGTGATTTCGAAAGCAGCGAAGATGGGAATCGGGTCATAGAAGACGAAGCAGCATACCTAGCTCAGCTGGCCGAAGCTGAGTATGGGGAATAACAAGGAAAGAAACACACCATCCAACACTCTTACAATTTCAAACTATGAGCAAGTGCCGTGGAGACTGTGCTATCAGTTAATGGAACTGTTGATAAACCGTGATATTATCCCTAAACGATACCTTACACACCAATTATTCATACATATTTGCAACAAATGCCTAGAAATAACAACCAAGTCAACAGGACAGATGTGGGGCGAGACAATGTCTGACACATTTCACTTTGGAAGTGGATGTTACTTGAGCACAGAAAAATGAGATAGGTGTATGGTAACGGAAGACACTGAAATTGAGCACCACCCACCTTCCCCTGAACACCTAAGCGAGGTTGACACCTAAGCGAGGTTGACACAAAAGCGAGGCCAACACCAAGAGATAAATACCACGTACTATCCCTCGGGCTCCTCCGAAGGGAAAAACCTTACTATCAAAGCGACAGACCGAAAGAAAACCCTTACAAGACACATTACTCTTACAAACCTTTACCCCTTTAAAACCAAGAAATGTCAACCTATGAAGAAATAAGCATCAAAGGACGACACATCATCGTCGGAGAACTACTACACAACTGAACCATTTCACTAGACGCATACTGGAAGATATTTTTCGTTGATTACTGCTATGATTACGGACGAATCGATATCGAGACAGAGGACTGGGAGGACCGAACGGTCCAAAATTATACCGATTTACCACACTACAAGGAATCTGGTTGCTTTGTGCACGAAGCACCCTGCCAGGAGTGCTTGGAAAAATAGCTGGAAGGGGCGGAATGGATATTGCAAGATGATATGAGATTGTTACAGGATAGCGATGACGATGAGGATGGGTCCTATGGGGACTTGCAGGAGAATAGCGGATTTACCGACTATTAGGATTTCATTAGGTTATTTTATTTGATGAAATTGTTATTTTATTTTGGGAGTGTAACCGGTATAGGTACTAGGTTAGTTTATGTTGGTTTCACAAGTATCGCTTGATACTGGTATTGTTTCATGTGCTATCAGTTGATACACACATTGTTTTATGTTTGGTTTCATGAGTATCACTTGATACTTGTATTGTTTCGTGTGCTATCGGTTAATACACACATTGTTTTATATTTGGTTTCATGAGTATCACTTGATACTTGTATTGTTTCGTGTGCTATCGGTTGATACACACAAAGTTTTGAAATATCGCTCATACTAGAAATAAGCAATATGCTGTATTTAAAGACCGCTGATTTCCATGATGGAAAGGGCAGACTTCAACAGACAGTATTCTTAATATACTTGATTGAACGGTTACTTCTTTGATCCCCTATTACACCCTGTTCGAAAACTTCTTTAGAAAGCAGCGCTTACTTCTTGTAGATCAAGAAGCCATCTGCTCCTATCATACCGCTAGGTGACTAGGGCCTGGCTCAAACATGTTACAATCTGCCATGTTCTTGCCAAGAGCTATCTAGACTATTATAAGTTACAAACTAAGTACAGAGTAGCGTCTAATCACTTTCCAGTTACTCAGTTACTCTGGGTTCCTGATTCAGTCAGGGCTTTAATCAACCTTCCTTTTATACCAATGTCTACTATTATTTCACTTTGTCCTATAGCAAGTAAAATCTCAATCAATCAGTGAGAGAATCAGCATTTCTTACAACTATAAGGGACCACAATGTTAGAGGAGGTATCACTGTATTATGAACAAGATCATATACTTAGTTCACAGTCATGCAACTGAATATGACTGTAGCAACCTATTGGAGCTGGCTATTCACACTAAGCTAGCATTAGTAGATCAATCTACTGCTACTGATAGATTGACCAGCAAGAACCTAGGTTAGGAAACTATTTGCTTGAATAAAGCAGGATATACTTGGCTAGTTAGTTTTAAATAAATTTTCAACTACTTCTTATTGAGTCCTATATATGACATTGTGAAAAACTATTTGTAAATTTTTGATGAGTAGGATAGATCAAAATTTACTTTGTAAGATAGATATCCTGCAAAGAAAGTGACCTTCTTGGTCAAGAAGATATCTTCTTGGTCAAGAAAAAACTCTTGACTGGTGGGATAGAACATATACTATAAGTTCTAGCATTATATTTATTATAGTTATTCTTAACTTGACTCTTTACAGCTACTTTCCAGATTGTCATGCAGGTCATCCCCTCTCTAAGCCTAGTACATCCTTAGTACAAGTATTCAAAATTGGTCCAAGAGATAGTGCCAAGATCATAAGTAGTCTACTACTAGTAAAGTGTCTTATGCTTACTTGTAAATAAAAAAGCCTGACAACCCCAATACTAAGTGGTATTAGATATTGTCAAGATTAAAGTATAGTAACTCTTTCCTTAAAATAATCAATAAAGAAAAAAATACCTTAAAGTACCTATGCAAAAGTCTTAGTAATAGTGTATTTCAATTATTCCAGTATAACTGGGAGGGTCCATGGGGTATTCAGGGCTGATAGTCCAAGGCACACCATGGTAGGCGAGATAACAGAAAGAAGCAAGTTGTAACGTGTTCGGGCTAGGCCCTAGTCACGTAGCGGTACAATAGGAGCAGATGGCTTCGTGATCAACACGAAGCGAGTGCTGCTTGCTAAAGGAGGCTTCGAACGGGGTGTAATAGGAGATCAAAGAAGTAACCGTTCAACCAAGTATATTTAAGAATGCTATCTGTCGAAGTCTGCTGTTTCCATC
>PYWC01000011.1:2627591-2647444 GCA_003182015.1 Tuber magnatum | reverse complement strand
ATCAGCGGTCTTTAAATACAGCATATCGCTTATTTCCAGTATGAGCGATATTGCAAAACAATGTGTGTATCAACTGATAGCACACGAAACAATACAAGTATCAAACGATACTGTGAAACCAAACATAAAACCCTAGTAACCCGTACCGGTTACACAAGTGCACAAATAATACATGTTTGTATCAAGGCTCAAGAGATTCAAGGACAGGTTCTCGGGGATCAGGGTCAGGGTTCAGAGGTTCCAGTGATACGAGAAAGAAACAAAGTTGTAATTTCTAAGTACAGGTATAGACAGGAAATTACCAGATTGCATGAAGAAAGTAAATTTAAGAGGAACACATCCCTTTATATAACCAAGAAAAATCCTCTGCTGACAAATCCCAAACATCCCAACCCTTTTCCTCTATGCAGCCACAATCTTCCATCAGTTTCCATGAGGTTCCATTACACGAAACCTTAGCTAATTACCCCTTTCTCTCCCTTGCAACCAATACCCTAACCCAACCAGGCCGCCCGTCCAGCGGCTATAACACTCAGTAACAATAAATATAGTGTAAAGAAATTGAAATAACTCAACCTAAGCAGCTTCAAATGAAAAGAGATTAAAGAAAATAACTTCTAGGACTAGCCTTTATATAGTAAAACAAAAGAGTCAAAAAATTATTCCTAGTATCTTGTATACTATCTCTTTTCTGCAATAACAATCTGAATCTAGTTTGGTATTTCCCTCCACAGCTGCTCAAAAAATTCAGGAGAAATTGTATCCTATACTATGGTAATACCTCAGCTACCTTATTCTTAACCTTTTCGGAACTACCAGGTGTTGAAGGAATATCAGAATACTGAATCTGAAATCTTCTTTTTCAATTCAATCCAGACATATTTCATAAGATTAAGGTTAGGTGAATAGGGGTAGTATTTAGTCAATTCAATACTATTCTCATCAAACCACTCTAGTACTACCTGAGTGGTATAGATAGTACAATTATCGTACTAGAAGATAGGATCCTTGAGACTATAGCAAACTTAGATTAGAACTAGGATAAGACAGGTTTCCAGCAATTAAAAATACCTCTACAGTCAACCGATTTCACAACTAAAGGTATAAAGGTTTCTTGGTTTCTGTCTCTAAAACATGTTTAGACTATTAAAGAAATACCTTTTCCCTTTTCTACCCCTCTCATACAATCATAATCCTACATTTCAGAAGCAGATCTGAAGACCCATTTTTGCTAAAAATTGCGACTTCTTTCAACTATATATTCATTACCTCAAATCACCCCTTCAAAATCCTCTGTAGTTTAACCCTTGTATACTTTAGCTCAGGCTAGACTCCTTTGAGTATCGTCAGGAGTAAGCTTTTCTCTTTTCTTAACTAACTACTTCTTAATACCACTCTCTTTTAAATCTTAGTCTACTGTAAAAACTGTAATACTAGAAGCTAATATTTGCCACAGCTTTTTCCTATTCCAGTTTCTGTAGGCCCTTGCCTCTTGTACTAGTAATTACTTTGCTCTCTGGAAGAGCAGTCATGGTTGGCCAAAGTGGAAAAGGTTGTCAATAGAACTCAACTTTAATAGTTAAGTAAGAAAATTTCTGACAGTTGACCAAGGCTAACCAACCATCTGACTAACAGTTGAAATTTTTTGAAAAATCTGAAAAAAGGCAAGACTCATGCCTGTCTCAACTAGGTTAAACTCTTTGCATGATGCCTTGAATGCCATGGTCAATACTGTTATAAAAGTTTGGTCAGTCTCCTTGAGGGCTCAATTGCATTATCTTTGCTTATCCAACATTTTCACCAAAACTTTTGCTTAGGTACTTTAAGCAGTTTATATACTTGGTATAATAAATATATCCTATAACTACTTAGATACAAAATATAAATATCAAAATACCCCTCTAGCTTTGCAGTTATGAATAGTTGAAAAAAGATTCTATCAATATATTTATTATATCATACTCTCAAAACCTTCTCTATTGCTTTTGAGCGCTTGATTTTAGTGAACAAAGTCTCCCAGGAACCCCCCTGATTAATATCCTCATTGACCATCCTACCGGCCTCAGTCTGTCTCACTTGTTCCTAGAGTCCGAATCTTTTCGATTTCTAATAACCCCTCCGAGTATGATACGGGTATCAGGCATCACGCGAGCACTGGTCAGATGCGGCAAGGAATCAAGGGTATTCCCCAGAGGCCCATGCATCATTATCCCTTGGCAGGGGTATCAAGAACCGATTTAGCCTAAAATCCGCCACGCATTCCAAGGCGGCACACGGCACCAGAGAATAACTGAATGGGATGGGTTCATTAAATTCTTATTTCTCGACCCGTGAGAAGGAGGGGAGGACGACTTTACTGCATATTTGTGGGACACCGACATCAATTTCCTACTCTTGCGGCTTTCGGCCTCGAAATGACTCCTCCTACTTAGCCTACGTGCCTCATCTCGAGCCCTAGACACCTTCAGACGAAAAACCAGAACCCACATTCTTAACACCAAGCACTCCTCCAATGCTAGCTACCTACAAGTTAACTCATCCCAATATCCCAATTTAGCTATAACACAGGAAGAGAAATAGCACAAGATAATAGAGGGGATGAGAGTGCCTTCAGACATGAATTAGAGCTCTCTTGTACGTTTGATCATCGTCAACCATGCCCCGCCGCCCAAAATCCGTAGGACAGACCGAGAGCAGTGGGGCGGGTTGATGAAAGTCATATTTGGCTTTTGAACATGTTTGTCATCATCAGGCGACACAACCCGGCTATCCCGCGCAGTGAATCCAGTCTAATTTCCCCATCCTTCAGTAAAGCAGGCCGACGAGGGGTCTCCGGTAGAACATTCAAGCCTGTAGATCGAGATTAGTGGACCACAAAGTAGACTCGTTATGTGGAGGGGTAACTTACCATCTGCTCAGATTGAAAACTACATTAACTCCATCACCGACCTAGCACAGACCCCTTCCCCATCCCCGAACGATCATCCGCCCAAGCCCCCATCTCTAAGGATAATGCCGAACGAAGTCAGGTACAAGAGTAAGTACCGTTAGTCTTCGAAGTGCTGTGCAAGCATTCATTCATCATCCCGCCCACACGCCCTAACTTCAAAGCCCCCACCAGCCAACTCAACCTCTTCCCCAATCCCACTTAGACCAAGAAGGCCACTGCAGAACAGGTAGAGCAGAGGACAAGAGGAGAAAACTGACCGAAAGGACCACAGCAAAATAGCTAAAGCCACATCCGACCGAACGCCAGGAAACTCTACGATCTCTGTTCGCCTTCACCCATGTTGTGGACTTTGTTCAGGAGACAACCGGCAAGCTCCCCTCTTAAAAGGAAAAAATGGGGGAACCCACCAGCTGCTCCCTAAACTCCTCAGAGTAGTGTGCTCTCTTTTTATCATCACCGAGAATCCTGAGTCCTGTCCAGGTTAGCATTGTGCAAAGATATGGAGATGGGATTCGTTGACACCTTTGTTTGTGGAAAGTGAAGAGAAAAAGGAAGCAGGGGCGTTAATAAATAAATACTGTGCCGGCAGTGGTGTCATGGGTTGACAATCAAAATGCCAAGCTCGCTCGGTTCGCGAATCCTTAAGGGCCTGTTTGGCGGGAACGGTAGGCGGGTCGACGGTTCCGTTCACGGATGATTTTAGCTGGAGAAAGGGTTGTCTTGGCACCTTCGGAACGGAAGGAAACGGTCGTTTGTATGGGGAAACGGAACGGAACGGTCGTATCCAAACAGGCCCTAACCTGGACGAACGACCGCCTTTCCACAGGGTGCGTCAACTTTGAGCCGCAAAGTGCCCCTCCTTATGATACGAGGTCCACACACAATTCTATGATACACCTCAGTCTCTCGTCCCACAGCTGTTATTAACCTCTTGATTCACACTCTCCAGAAAAACGCACAAATTTGCAAGCACAATGCCAAAAATAATTTCCCGAGAACCGCTCATGATCCGCGATGCAAAGTGGGTCAGACTCGTCGAGTAGGGCAATTCCAGATCCCCCCCCCTCAACCTTTAATTTAAACTAACACAGCTCACTACTCAATAGAACTACCTACCTCGATCCCAACGGTGTCGAGAGAACCTGGGAATCCAGCGAACGCTGCACTCGTCCGGCAGGCATCGACTTTGATGGGGTGGGAATAATCGCAATTCTGGAGAAGCCGGGAGCTCCACCGGAGTTGTTATTGCAAAAGCAATACAGGCCTCCCATCGGAAAGGTGGGAGCTTCACGGCTTTATTGTAAGCCTGGTATTGGGATGGCCTGGGCTGAATACAGTTTGAATTGACAGACTTGCGTCGAGATTCCGGCTGGCTTGGTTGACGCTGCGGAGTCGCCCGAAGAATGTGCTGTTCGTGAACTGTTTGAGGAGACGGGATATCATGGAGTTGTTGTGGCGACTGAAGATGCCGAAGAGAAAAGCTGCTTAATGTTTAATGATCCTGGTTGGTACTTCATGGCTCCTCGCTAGTCTGGCCTACCCGCTGACCAGAGAGTAGGAATGTGCAATACCAATCTTCATTTCGTGCATGTCAAGATTGACCTCACTGATGAAAACAACCAGAATCCAAAACAGCAGTTGGAGGAGAACGAGTTCATTGAGGTGTTTACAGTGCCTCTGAAGGATCTTTACAAGGAGTGTAGGAAGCTAGAGAAAGAAGGTTATGGAATTGATGCCAGGGTTGGGTCTCTAGCTGAAGGATTTGAGATTGCAAGGAAGTGGAAGTTCCTATAAGCTAATACAGCTACTTGTGGAGGGATAGACGTTGATATCGACTTCCTATATAATAACCCTCCGACATGCTATCATGGAAGTATAAAAACACCAGGGCACAATTATTCCAAAGCTCGACAATGGATTCAAATTTTACCCTCTCTCTTCAGTCCATCCCACAGCGCAATTGCACTCAGAGCCTTAGCATCTCGCGTCTCCTTCCAGAGATGCTCAAGCTTGACCAACTTGAGGGCAATCTTCTCGCCTTGATCCCTTAATCCTGTCAACCTTCCCTGCCAGTCCTTCAGCGTGCCTTGTGGTATCTTATAAACATGTGCAAAAATCTTGATAAATTCGTCACTACCCCCAGGAGAAGGGTAAACAGCTTTCCCAAGCCTTTCGCCCTCCGTACTCGTAAAACCCTTCAGCGCAAGCGATGTAAGATCAATAAGTTTATCCTCCGGTATCTTAATCCCACACTCCTCCTCAATCTCACTGGCCGCAGCCCCCGCAAAAGTTCCAGCATCATCAATCATCCCAGCGGGTAATTCCACCATTTCCAACGAACCCGCGGGAATCCGTGGCTGAACCGTTAATACAGCCCATTGCCCGCCTCCGGCTCCCTCTGGTTCGAGGATGAGGAGAATGGCAACACTCCCGCCTCTGAGAAACACGGATCCGGGAATAGATTCCCCTTTGGGATTCTCAACAGAAGTCAATAGCTTGATGAAACCGATACGCTTCCTGTCTCCGGATCCAAAGAAGTCGACTGATTGGATGGTAATGGATTTAAGAGAATATTCCTCCCGATGAAAAGGATGATCGGAGGAGGACGACTGCAATGCAAGGGAGTGTTGTAGCTTAGATAACCAAGAGGAGAATGGATGAAATTTGAGAAGCTGTTCTCGGGTAAGATCGGGTGTGAGGTTGACTTGAATGGTACTTGCAGATGAAGGTAGTGTAAAGGATGACATCTTCCATGGATTAAGGTAGGCGGTGAAAGAGGGTAGACGAGAGATGGATGATGAGAGGTTTGTTTGGATCAATCTGATCATGGAATAGGGGATGGCATCGGGGACGCGGTAGGGGGTGAAGGTCGGCACGGAGATGGTAATGAGAGCGAGGAAGAGAAGGGTGAGGTTGGAGTGTTTGGTTATGGACATAATGACGTAAGAGTTGCGAGAAGAGAGTGTCCAAGGGAGTTACGATACCGTGCTTGAACAAGTATTGTACTCGTACTGGTACTCGTACTGTACCATACTTTGTATCATAAAAGTACTGGCACGATACTCTACTAGTATTAAGGTGTCCATCAATGTGTTAGCCTACATATAGCCAACTCTTCACTTCGACCTGCGGCTCTTTGAAGGGATTAAAGGTCTCGATATCATTAACACGGTAGATTACGGTGCAGCGCAGGTGCTTCAATAATGGCTGTGCCAGTATGCCAGTATGCCCATCCATGGCTTCAAAGACCGTAACCCCCCCACAAACCTCCAGCACCGCTACATTAGCCTCTCTCGGTGGTGCCTAGGGTGGGATCGATAGCCATGGACCGTGTAGCTTTGGGTATGATACATTGTCGACACCCCATGATACCGCAAGGCACAAGAACGAGATATCATACCGGTAGTCTATTATAATACGGGCACCAATACCCTGATACCGCAGCGCTGTATTCATTTAACTCTCCTCCAGCACCATCACCATCACCAGCCTCTTCCCGCTTCCTGCTTCATGTCCAATATAGCACAAACACCGTATAATAAACACTCTTGCAATGCAAAAATACTATGCAGCAGCCCGGAACCGGATAATTGTAGCAGGGCCGAAAGGAGCAAAACTACTCCAAGTGAATTCGGAAACCAACGGGCGCAACCCTACAGTACTTGTACCGTGCAGTAACCTCTCAAGGTCTGGGAACGGCGAGGAGCTTCTCAGTCCTCTCTCCTGTGCGTGAAGGCCGCAAGTGGCTTGACCCTCCACCCAGCACCCTCCCTCAACACCCGCACACGCACACACACATTATCGATAAGCGAGTATGATACCGTAGATCTCTCACCACTACCCTATCCAACCCCTACAAACCTCGCACTCTGCCTCGCCTTTCACAAACCCCCTCCCCAATCTGTCCGTCCTCCCGCCCCCCGAGAAACCACCACCATCGCTACCGTTATTGCAAAAGCAATACAGGCCTCCCATCGGAAAGGTGGGAGCTTCACGGCTTTATTGTAAGCCTGGTATTGGGATGGCCTGGGCTGAATACAGTTTGAATTGACAGACTTGCGTCGAGATTCCGGCTGGCTTGGTTGACGCTGCGGAGTCGCCCGAAGAATGTGCTGTTCGTGAACTGTTTGAGGAGACGGGATATCATGGAGTTGTTGTGGCGACTGAAGATGCCGAAGAGAAAAGNTCCACCACTCCCTTTCATCTTGGCCCCCCTCAACTACCGCTCCCAGCAACCGGAGCCGCATAATGTCGTCCGCCCCCAGAATGCCCGTGTGCACTCACAAAAGTCTCTCTCAGTGCAGCCTAATGGGTGAAAGGTGCTGCGCTTGTATAGATCCAGCGGCTTTTTCTAACACTTTACGCGCTCGCGAAGCTACTCCTCATCCAAGGATATGGGCGTTAGTGCCAACATTCCAATCCCCGGGCTGTCTGGTAGCTGTAGCTGACTCTTGTTCTGATAGTGTCCCTTTCTGCGATCCATGTAAAGGTGGGCAGCCCTTCCTGACCGTGGAGATGTTTACTAAGATTCTACATCACCGAAATTCAGATCTGCTAATATCCTAGAAAACAGATTATTGGAACTTGGACTCCGACCAAACGACAGGACACACAGCCACGGATAACAACTCGTCTCCCCGGCTGCTTGCTCACATGCGAGAAAGCTTCATTAACAGGCACCCCCTCATTTCTGGCCCGCTAGCGGGCTTCCGTAGCAGCTTTTTTCCTAGGGAATCATCGGACGACTTACTGAATGTAGGAGCTGATAACGACGTTCATGAACGCGCTCCCGGCTCTCGCCATCCAGAGCAAGTGATGCCGGGGAACTTCCCGAACAATGGACCCGAAATTAGGAATTACTTTACACATAACCAGCCTGCACCAGGAGGTAGTGGCTCAGGACTGGACGATTCTGATGACTCTGAGGATCTACGAAGCTTGGAGAACAACATACCATCGTCCAGCAACGGATCAAATGAACGCCGCTCGTCAAACCTTTGGTCACTATCCAATAGCGCTCAAGGATCTGAGGCAGAGATGCCCGATTTCCCCCCGGGAGCTTTTACTCGGTTTGTACTCAATGAAAGTTTCGTTTTATTCTCATTCCTTCCAATTTACTAAGGACTTCCCTGTGTCAACGATTTTAGTCCTACTGGCGCTCAGACAGCCGCCAGGAGCGAAGTTACCATCAACCATGTTATTAGTGCCCATAGGAGTGCAAATGAGGGCCTTCGAAGACCCCGAAATTTGCGCGACACTCGAGGCCCCCACGAAGCTGCTCTCTATGAACACCAATTCCGCGGGATTGGGGAACCGGAGGAGCGGGCACACGATCGTTTCAGGTGGACTGATCACACTATGCCACGTAGTGGCTTAGATGATGATGACGACTCTGACTCTTTACCAGTACCTTTGTAAGTATTCTCCCTCACCCCTCACCCCCCGCAATCGCTGAAGCCAATATTATAAAGATCCCAACGAACCCTGACTGCATACAACCGTGCACAACGCCAGCGCCCAGATGTGTCTGCTGTACGCAGTGCACTAGAATCCTACCGAAACAGAGATCCCCACCACCGCCTTTCCGACAATCGAGCCTCTCCTTCGCGTGGTAACCCCGATGACGGGGCTCAGGGTTCTGACAGAGTTTCAGAGAGAGTTCTGAGGTTGAGTAGAGAAATTCTGGAGAGGAATCATAATCTCTATGCTGACTACGCTGGTGCCTTCAGCCGCTGGAGGGGCTCTAGGCGTCCGCCCGGCGGCATACATCCCGATTATCCTCCACCCACCGAACCAAAGGGATTAGATGACGACAGAACTCGTCCGGAGCCGCTTGAAATGGAAGCTATGAAGCTTGATTGCGAGTGTAAGATTTGCTTTGGACAGATTGCGGATACTCTCTTGCTTCCCTGCAGCCATTTGGCTATCTGTACTGTATGCTTGCATTCCCAGGCCAATTCGCCTAGATACTAACTCGATTCACTAGTGGTGCGCCAATCAAATGGGAATTAGGCCAATTACCGAGCTACACTTCGGGCCACCGATCCACTGCCCTGTCTGCAGGGTGGCTGTTTCGTCTAGGGTATATCTTTCATTTTTCCACCTTTCTCCCGTTATTGATACTAACTGCATCACGAAACAGATCAAGGTTTTTCGCGCATGATTCTATCTCTGCGTTTTCCTCCAGTACATTCATTGATCAGTGATATAAATAGTGGCGCATGTCTTTGAATAAACCTTGTAATAAAATACCTTTCACTTCTTCCATAGATACATGCAGACATAACTAGAGTTTTTACTTTACTGCACCTGATATAAAACAGTTTTGCTCTGTAACACTCTCGCCGCCCTGTGTTTGGTCTCTTTCAGTTGGATCTTGTATGATCTCTGGGTTCCCTGCTCCAGATTCTGGGTGCCTATCCGCCCTTCTCTCTACCGGCGCTGCTCGAAGATCACGCAAGCAGGCTCCCAGGCACCGCAAAAGTGACTCCCACGAGGGAGTTCGGAATGATCATTCTCGGGCAGGTATCATAGTCCGCCAAAACTCACCCAAGTTCTCGCCGAAATACAAATACATTCCGAGCCACCGAACCCGAAAGAATGGTAAACTGTCAGACCTGACTAGACATATTTAGAAACCTGGCGTTTTCCCTTCTCTTTTTCCCCTCTTTCTTTTTTGTGATCATCTTGCTCTCACAAAACCCCATGGTACACAATTCCAATCGAGTGATACCTGATGTAAATCTAATTTCTTGGCGCACCTCACAAACCTACGGCACAAACCTTCCCAAAATCTCCCTCTTCCCTTTTTTTTTTTTAATCATACCTGGAATTGCAATCACCCCTCCCGCGCCGCCACCGCCCCACCACGAAAAACCACAATGGCATCACCCTTTTCCCGCACGGTCCCCCTTCCCCGCCTACTCGCCCGACGAGCAATGCCCACCCATCCAGGCACAAGGCCCCTGACTTCAACCCCTACCCCATCATACGACCACCCAATCCTCTTCTCCAAAACCCTACTCTCGAAGCCAACAGACAGGGATCCGAATAGCATTGAGGAGAAAGACTGGGAGGGCGACGACTTCACCTCCAGCGGACACTCGGAGCTTCTCCGCCATCGCGAAGCGCGATCCTACGCGCGCCTAGCAATGTACGAGATGCCGCTCCTGTCAAAGCTCTCGAAGCCCTTCCGCCCCCCATCGCGCTCGGCGGTGCTGCGCTTCCGGTACACCACGTACCTCGGCGAGAGCCACCCCGCCGAGAAGAAGGTGGTTGTGGAGTTCGCGCCCTGCGATCTGGTCGACCTGACCGGGGCGCAGAGGGGGAAGTTGATCAAATTGGTTGGGACCAGGTTCGATCCTCGGAGTGGGATTGTCAAGATTTCTTGCGAGATGTTTGAACTGCAGGCGCAGAATAAGCGGTATCTGAGCGATTTGGTGGATAGGTTGATTTCGGAGGCTAAGGTCTTTTTTTATTTCTTCTTTTCCCTTTTTTTTTTCTTTCCTCCCCCCGTTTCTTTCTTTCTTNGGATACAGGATGAGAGTGATGACTTTGGTGATATCCCGTTCAATTTCAGGCATTATACGGCCAAATTGGGGAGGCCCAAGGCGCGGTTTCCCAAAGCTTGGAGAATGAATGAAGAGAGGATGGCTAGGCTTAAGGAGGAGAGGGCTGTGTTCGCAAAATTGTTTGAGAGGGGGGGTGTTACCGTTTAGTCAAAATTTCCCCTCTCACTCGCTTTCTTGCTTTCTGGGCTTTAGCTTGGGTGTGTGGGTTTGTAGTATACCGGTAGGCGCTTTCATGGTGTCATAATAATATACATATATATATATATATAGGGCTCTTTTTTTGTCTTCTTTTCTTTCCTTTTGATTTTTATCATACATGCAAAATCATGATCCCCCGGAGGTTCCGGAATCTTGTCATATATCTTAGATGGGCGCACAGTACTGTATTATGGCATTGATGGGTATGCGGGAACAGATAAGGCGGAAGATGAGGCAGAGTGATGGAGACACCAGACGATTGTTTTTATATTGTACAGGGAAAAACCGTAATAACTGTCCACACTACTACTATTATATAAAACACGAGCAAAAATTCCCACAAAAAAAGTCTAACGCTTGACCCAAGCAGGCATTTTCCTCGCCTTTAGGTGGCCCGGCTTCTTCCTCTCGACCTGTCTGTGATCGACGGTAATACATCCAGCTGTCCCTCGATAGGAAAAAAAGAAAACAAGAAAGAAAAAGTCAGCAAATATCCAAAATAAATAAGTGAATGATAACCCTCACCCTCCCTAAGCGCATGCTTCAAAGCAGGTTCATGTATCCTCAACGCCCTAGCAATCGCCAGAGTGCACGCCTCAGCCTGTCCAGTCTTACCCCCACCCTTAACCACGGCAAAGACGTTATACTTATCCGCCCTATTCGTAACGACCAACGGCCAAAGAACACTCTCCCGATCATGAATGCGCGAGAACTTCTTAATGATGGGCAACCCATTGACGAGCGTCTGCCCCTCCCCCTCCACCAGGAAGACCCTAGCGACAGCGGTCTTCCTCCGACCGATAGCGTAGGCCCTTCCGAAATTGTCCACCGTGC
The DNA here is from genome assembly GCA_003182015.1 of Tuber magnatum. NCBI lineage: Eukaryota > Fungi > Ascomycota > Pezizomycetes > Pezizales > Tuberaceae > Tuber > Tuber magnatum. The sequence goes on along the minus strand of PYWC01000011.1, from coordinate 2,635,891 downwards.
GCTCCACCCTCCTCTTCAGCTCCGGGTTCCTGGGTCGCGTGTATAGGAGCAGGGCGGCCTTCGTCTCGGCCGGCATGATGGCCGGGTCGATGCGGTTTAGGCGGTCGAGGATGCGAATCACCTTGTTGTAGCGTGACGGCTTCACCCGGTCGCCGATTATGAGGCGGTACTCGTCTATCGTCTTCCATTGCACCTCCGGCGCTTCGTCGCCGTGGATCGTTGGCAGGGCCTCGTGGCTCCGCAGTAGGTCTTGCAGCGCCAGGAGGTTGTCGTAGTATTCTGGGCTGCCCGTGTAGTAGGATGGTGAGAGCGGGGTCAGCCGGGTACGCGGCGCGACCTCTGGGAGGGGCTGGGAGAAGCTGGTTGTTAGGGCCGTGCTGGCGGGGCTAGTAGTTAAAGAACGGGGGCGGTGTGGGTGGAGCGGCTTTCCAGGCAGTTGAGACGTCAATTGAGGCGTGAGTCGGTGGATCTCGGTTAGTGCGCGGTGACAGCGCTGCAAAAATGTGGCTGTTGTGGTCATGGTTGCAGTGGTGAATGGGGGGGAGATGAAATTGGGGTGATGTCTGTCGTCTGATATTCGGATGTTTGGTCCCACCAAGGATTTGATGAAACTTAAAGGTCTTGGCGACTGCACACGCCCGGCCTGCCCCCGCCACCCCGCACCGATACCCACCACATCACTCGGACTTTTCAAACAGTAGGATAAACACCACGGAATCTCGCCAGGGTTTGAAACTATCTCTCGATACTTTTAGGCTCTTCGGCTTTTCGACACTGCGGTTTAAACATTCCCTAAACCAACAAAGAAACCCAACCACCGCCTTGCAGAACCAAAAAAAAAAAAGGCATATCATACTGTACTAAAGGCTACCACACGGTATACACCATACAAGGAAACCCTTTATTTACATCATGACATTGCCATCTATCAACATCAGTATTAATCTTTTGTACGCTAGCCATCTCAAGCCGTATCCCAAACACCATCCACCTCTATCTAAATATCAAAGAAATAAGAAGAAAAGAAAAAGAAAGTTTTTTTTAAAAAAAAAACTAGCCTAGAATACAGCGCTGTATTACGAGAAGCCCCATTTTTTTTAAACCCCCCCCCAAATACAGAGAATCAGGACTTGGCCTCAGAAAAGATATACGGGAATATGACGACACAAGCCTTGTAAAAGACCCCAAACGAACTAAAAAATGCGACCGGCCAGTTGGCAGGTGAGAGTGACGCAAACAGAATGTAGATGGAATAAAAGGCAACGGCGAAGAAGTGGAAGAATAGTATCATTGGTTGGCGGATGATGCTATAGCAAAGTCAGTAAATGCTAAGGAAGCAAGGTAAAAGACGTACCCAGCCAATAGGCCAACAGGCCCATCAATGCATTGTCCTCCCCGTTGAAAATACCTAAAACAACCCTTCTGGAGTGTCCGTAATTTGTTGTCTGTGACAAGCACCATGAGTAACTATGCTAAGCAGAATATTGCGACAGGACAGGGTTACCATTAGCAGCAAATAAGGCATACAATGCTTGCGCCAAGATGTTGATGACAGAAGTCAACGATTTCCTCTCCCAGTGAAATCTTGATAATTGCACGAGAACCGAGTCGGTGTCAGCAAGATCCGGTATATTCTCTGGGCTCAGAAGATCGCTAATCAAGACCACATCATTAAACGCAACGGTCATTCCTCCACCGGTTAGTGGATGTCTCATGTTCATGGCGTCACCAAGCAGCATCATTCCGGGAGTGGTATTAGTGGAAGCTGGAAGAAACGAATTAGGCATAGAAGGAAATCGGTCCGCATTGAGAGCCTGTTTAAACGAAGGTTGAATGCACTCAGGCAGGTCGGGCAGTACGACGTTCGCAAGGTGCCCCCTAATACCACCCGAAGCGGCCGAAGGAGCCTGCGGCACATCTATCAAAGCTCGAGTATCATGGGTGCCAATTTGATAGAGGAGGACTGGGGGATTGTTTCCCAGGACAACATGGCCATACCCGGGGGAAGGCAGCTTTGCGTCTTTCAATTCGAGGGCAAAGAAGTGAGATCGGACTTGGGGTTTCTTGTCAATACACCTTTTCCGGAAATTTGACGCATATCCGTCGGCAGAAACAGTAAGCGAAGCAAAGTACTAGCCAAGATTAGCCTTCTACCATTCAAGGACAAAGTTAGCCCAAAGAAATTCAGGCCCCTACATAGTCCAACTCATCGAAGCCCTTTTTCTTGCAAATCACCCCTAGCACCCGACCCGAGTCTTCGTCCTTGATGATCTCCCGAGCAGTTGTCTCCATGATCGTGACGCTACCAATTTACGCCACGGATCAGTACGGAGCTCCTAAACTGCTCATGAGCGGGCCATGACATACTTGGGTGTATTTCTCGCCGCCTCTCGCAGCTTCATGATGAACTTTCCATGGTGAAACGACCGACCCTCCGGTGCCTTCCCACCGGGGCCTCGGGGATAGGGTATAGCAACCCCCTCCCCATGATAAATGACCTGATACCCATAAACCGGAATTGCATCGATACCCTCCAAACAATCTAAATCCGGAAGGAAGCCAAGAGAAATCAATCAGCATGCCACACACACACACAGTACAGTACAGTACAGTAAAGTACTCGAGCGGTGGTAACGGGATCTCCACGCACCCCTTAACCCTAGTGTCTCAAGTGCCTGAACACCACCAGGCTGCAAGAGCTCTCCAACGATCCTGTCAGGCTCGGAAAGGTCCCTCTCAAGCAATAACACTCTCCTTCCCTGCTTCCCGAGTGTGAATGCAAGAGAGCAACCGATGATTCCAGCCCCAACAATTGCAACGTCATAGCTGTTGTCCCCCTTCCCCGGTCCCGTAACTGTGTCGTTCATGGTTAAACGACGAAAAGCGATCAAAAGTGTGATATCAGAAAAGAAGGAGCGAGTGAGGAAAACGAAAAGCCGTATGATTGTTCTGGAGATACCGCTGGTGGACGCTCACGAGACTAAAGGAGAAAAATGGATGACGAGGGGAAAGGGCAGACGCGTAGGTTTTGTGGTGGTTGTAAATTCTCGCCCGATCCAGGGGTGAGACCCTACACACTGGCCCCAGTAAAATTCACGTGAAGGGAACAAGGGCTTATAAGGTTAGAGAGAAGTACTTGTACAAGTTACCGGCCAGTAGAACCTGAACATTTGTGTCTGAATTTAGTATGGGCGCTCAGATACGCACAGACGATTTGCCATACAAAATTTTAATCCCTGTGTTCAGGTTCTTCTTGCCGGTAACCTTTATCATAATATTATGATAGGAAAAGAAAGAAAAAAACGTTCGAGTCCTCGGAAGATCGAACCCGACAATCTGACCACAACAGATGATTTTTTGGGGACTCTTTTTTCCCCGGTATAGGCTCACCGATGGGCCCAACTCACATCGAACCTCACCTTCTCAGTATTTTGATTGCCCCACGGCATGCTTAATGTCATACCGTGTTATCATGCTCCCTAAACGATGGTTGGCGTCTACCCCACGTGACTGGCATTGGTATGCCCCCTCCCATTTCTTCTTCCTTCCGTGGGTTCATGAATTCTCACCTTCCATGCAGGTATCATACCGGCACTCGAGTACAGTGCAAGCGATTGGTGGTTCGCTAGAGGTGGTCTGTGCCTCAAGTTTGACCAATGTCGTATCATACTCAAAAGATCACCCGCCAGTGCAGAACACCAGACGAATTGTGATGCGAGCTGGTTACTCTCGTACGATGCGGTAGGTAGAAATGTCAAGTCTTTCTTTACACGGCCCCTATTCCCAACCCCAGTGCATACTCCACAATGGTAGATTGCCACACAATTCTCCGCAAATTTCCACTCCACCCCACTCCTACGCTCTAAACACACCAATACTAGCCTATGGCTTGAATTCCATATCTGGCCGCGAATGCACAAATGATAACTCAAAAGAGAGAGGGAGAGGGAGAAGGCTTGAAGGTGAAACCTGCATACGTTGCCAGCCAAGTTTGTCTTTCATATCCCTCCGGGCAAACACCTCCCCCATTAATGATGCGACACCGCCAAACGTGTTCCTCCTCCACCTTCTCCGAGGACGATAAAATAAAGTGCAAGCTCTCCTCGAGTACGTGTGAAATATGCAGGTGAAATAAGTAAAAAAAAAGAGAAGTAACGACAGTAAACAGAACGTAAATTCCTCTTGATAAAAAAAAAAGGGAAAGAGAGCTGGTAAGGGTATATAGAACATCAAAACAAGAACCGCCTATATGCTTTTCGCAAAATATACTCTCTGGAAACAAGGAGAAACAAGGAAAAATGCAAAGCAAGGATTGACCTCAGACCACCATTTCTTAAGAACCCCCACATAAGACACCAGTACAGTATGATAAACAAGAAAACGTTACTTTAACAATACAAGAGGGCTAACAGAGAAAGAAGCGAGGGGGAAAAGGAAAAAAAGAAAAAGCTATACAACAGGGTCGTGTACTCAGCATCTATGTAGGGCTCCAAGTATTGAAACTTAAGGTGAGGCGGGCGACGGCGATTTTCGGGTATCATTCGGCAGTGTTATTATTAGGCAGCAAATCAGTTTGCGCGTTGTGGCCTGCATCTAAGAAGTCCCAAATCCCTCCTGTTTCCACTTTCCATGTGATTGACAGTTCCGCTCGTATCCGTTGCATCGCTCCAATAGCACAGGCGAGAAACTTCAATGAACCCGTGCTTCGCTGGTGGTCGTTGCATTCGATACGTGGTAGACTCAGGATCGTAGGGGGGAAATGAAAATGAAGGGGGTTAAGAATTAGAAGCCAGAAGGATATTCACAATGCCTTCCACCATATCCGCTGCATTACACATATTTCACCGCCTCTTCCATCCACCCTTATCGTTGCCGTGAAGCTGTGTAAAAGTTAGCTTGTGTAAACTAGGCCGATTCGCAGGAATAGCTAGGGAAGGGCTCACAAGGATTGTCAGGACCGTCGACCCTTATCGAGGGGTTATGATGCCCTTGATATGGTCGCTGGGAAGTGGATGGTGAGTCTGAACGATTACCATAGTTAGTTGATTCTCCCTCATTTGATGTTGTGCTGCAGCTCGAACTTGATGGGGACAGCGGAGGTGTTCCATCACTTTCGTCCACTAGGGAAGCCGAGTGTGATGGGACAATCATGCCCCGGGAAGATCCCGTTACGACTCTTGTGGGAGCTTTCGCTTGCATTCTAGGGGAAACCGTACCATCCTGTCCAAACTGCATCCCGGGTCCACTCGAGGGAATTGCGACTCCCGTCACCGGTTTCAATGTAGGCGATGATTGTGCTGAGTATATTGACGGGGCCTTGCTTGAGTCGGGGGATCGAGGCATTCGAGGTGATTCTGGAATGTTCATGTTCATGTCGACGGCTACATCTCCAGGCCTGGGGCTAGTCCGTCCATTTGAGATGGTAACGCCCTTGGTATTTCCAACTTCGATTGTCAAGGTCGAATTTGTTTCCGACCTTGAAGAACCAGCAAGGGAGCCGGCTGACTTTTGTCCGAAAGGTATATTGACGGCCGAGGTTACCAAGGTGCTGGTAGATCTGTTGGCTGCGGTGTTTGGCGTCGTAGGCCTCGATTGTGCAACCCCTCCAGTGAATCCTCTTTCCAATGCCCTGATCCCAAACAGATCCCCTTCATCTTCCTCCCTCTGATTAAGGGCAATCTGTTCCGCTTTCCCCTCCTCGTTGGCGGCCTTAGCTTTGGCTTCCTATCACAAATGTTAGTCAAGGATCCATGGTTGATGTTATATCGGGTCCCACTCACCCTGTTGAACTTTTTGGCTCTGTATATAAAGGTCAGTCATCAAATCTATAAACCGCTAGCCGGGGGGATGAGTTGACTTACTGATATCGAATGTGAAGTAACTTTAAGAACCCAGCGGCAAATACCAGGACTACCAAAGAGCCCAAGACGATACTAGAGGAGAATCATGTCAGCACTCAAATAAAAGGAATCATCCGTGTAGGAGAAGGATGGTCAGACAACTTACCCATACTTCGCACCAAGTTCCAAATCACCGAACGAACCCATTGCGAGATGATAGTATCAACTTCTCTCAAGAAACGAAAAAGAAGAAGAAGAAACCGGCAGAAAAAAAAGGGAGGTCTATGTGTCAAGTAATGTTACCGGTATTTTATAGGAGTGGCGAGAGGATCGACTCTCAACGAGTGTGTTCGGTACGACCGTAAAAGAGAGAGAAAAGAAGAAGAAAAAGATAGCTAGAGAGAAAAATGAAGAAATAGAATTGTATGAGCTGTTCAAGAAGAATAAGGATACCGGCACTCGCGGCACTGAAAGACTTTTGTAAGCCCGGCAGTAGAGGCGACTATTTTAGTTGGCTCGAAGTTTGTCTGGGCACGCAAGTAGCCAGGCGTCTGGAAAGTATTCTCAAAAAAGAATGACCCAACCCGAAACGAGTGTCGATGATGGTATCAACAGGACCTGGGATAGCGAACGGCAGCGGGAAAATACCCAAAAAAGAATGTGTTGATCGCCACAGCTATTGGTGCATGTCTTGCATCCTGTGGAATCTGGCGGATAGACAAGCTGTTTAATCGGCGAGGGTTTGTAAAGTTTTTGGAGAAGAAGCAGGGAAGCAGGAACGCAGGAACGTAGAACACCCGTGGAAGAGGGGGGGGGGGAAGTCAGGTACGAGCACAGTACCGGTAGATCCAGAGAGAGAGAACGGATGCCGGGGATAAAGATAGATTTTTTGTGATTATTTTTTCTTTTCCTCTTAGCGCAATGTATGGTTCACTTCTCCTGTGTTGGAGAGGGGGAAGGAAAAGGCTATCCATACGAAACACGAGCTGGTGGTATTGGACAAAACATGGAAGTGGGGAGGGAGCCACCTCCCTTCTCTGTACTCGAGTATCATAAAGGATCAAGGCTCTCAAGGTGCGCTGAGTTAGCGCACCAAAATACGGTTGACTGTTGCATGGGATATGATACAAAAAGTCTATTATAATATTATTTGGCTTAGTCCCAGTTTGCCCAAGGGACCTCTGGGAAGTTCTGCCGTGACACTCAATCCCAATTTCTTTGTGTCCCATCCGAGTTGAAAGGCAATTTGCTACTCACCAACATGCCTCTGATAGGTTACCAGCAAACGTATGATATAAGCAATAGTTGCGACTGTCATTTATTGGGTTTCGTTTGATTTGGACCCCAAGTCAAACACGAGCGAATGGCTCTCAATGGTCAGGAGCAAATGACGGCTGTCTGGACCCAATCCCCCCCCTCCGCAGAACAGAAGATGGGAGAGAGCAGAAGCGAGCTACGCGCACCCTCGCCCCTGCTCCGACTCTTTTCCATCGGATCCCTTCCCTCTCTTGCTATTATAGCGTCCCCCAATACCTATTACCGGTGGGCAACGAAATAGCCAATTCAATACCGTAGCATCAAACTCTATTATAAAGCTTCCTGGGGGGGCGACAATTCTCTTGTTTTTGCTTGCTTGCTTCCTTCCCCGAGCGGGATTACTCCTCAAAACGGGAACAATAGGTGGGGCTGCCTGCTGGGTTCAGGTACGGTATCATATCATACCCAAATCGCACTCAGCAGTCCTGCGCCCTCGTCGTTTCCAGCATAGTTGCAGCGATCCGAGCACGCGGCTCCTGGCGTGCAGGCGCCAGACGGCGTTTGTGTCCTCGAATCGGGCTTTGCTGCAGGGGCAGAGGCACCCCTATCGGGCAAAAACGAGAAACGAATCTGGTGGAGCCAAAAGTGAAGGAAGAAGGAAAAAAAATGCACTACCCCTGCCCTATCCGGCATCTGACAGTACTCGTCCCCCGAAAGAAGTACCCGAAAATCACAGGACGGTCTTCATTACAACCAACTTGCTACGCCTTGTGACACATCACATTCAGCGATTCAACCAATCATCCTCCTTGATTCCATCTCACGATAGATTCAAGTTTCTTTATTCAAGTTTACAGGGTCTGATCTCATCCTACGAGGAGGATTAATACGCTATTAATCCATCCATATGAGCTTTACTGTGTCATGGCGAAATGAACAAAGAATTTTTCGAAGAATGAGATGGTGCGGATGGCATTGTTGCTGGCTCAGTCAGTGGAAAAGAACTTTCTGTTGGAAAAGGAAGTTGCACGACTGAGGCATCATGTGGCTATCTTGTCGAGAAGGATATAGGGGAAGTAGGGTGAAGGGGGAGGAAGGGAGGAAGGGACCAGAGGAGAGAAAGGAGAAGGAGAGGGGTAGAGGAGAGGAGGAGGAGGAAAAAGAGGAGGTGGCTAGTGAGGTGGTGCAGGCACAGGAGGTGGC